>CAUYLG010076400.1:0-68522 GCA_963573385.1 Cacajao melanocephalus
ACAGATCCCAGTGTGTGATGCTCCCCTCCCTGCTTCCATGTGTTCATATTGTTCAACACCTGCCTATGAGTGAGGACATGCTGTGTTTGATTTTTTGTTCTTGTGTCAGTTTGCTGAGAATGATGGTTTCCAGATTCATCTATGTCTCTACAAAGGACATGAACTCATCATTTGTTATGGCTGCATAGTATTCCTTGGTCTATATGTGCCACATTTTCCTTGTCCAGTCTATCATTGATGGGCATTTGGGTTGGTTCCCAGTCTTTGCTATTGTAAACAGTCCTGCCATGAACATACGTGTGCATGTGTCTTTATAAAAGAATGATTTATAATCCTTTGGATATATACCCAGTAATGGGATTGCTGGGACAAATGGAATTTCTATTTCTAGGTCCTTAAGGAATTGTCACACTGTCTTCCACAATGGTTGAACTAATTTACACTCCAACCAACAGTGTAAAACTATTCCTATTTCTCCACATCCTCTCCAGCATCTGTTGTCTCCAGATTTTTTAATGATCACCATTCTAACTGGCGTGAGATAGTATCTCAGTGTGGTTTTGATTTGCATTTCTCTAATGACCAATGATGATGAGCATTTTTTCATACGTTTGTTGGCCTCATACATGTCTTCTTTTGAAACGTGTCTGTTTATATCCTTCACCCACTTTCGAATGGGTTTGTTTGTCTGTTTCTTGAAAATCTGTTTTAGTTCTTTGTAGATGCTGAATATTAGCCCTTTGTCAGATGGGTAGATTGCAAAAAATTTTTCCCATTCTGTTGGTTGCCAGTTCACTCTAATGATTGTTTCTTTTGATGTACAGAAGCTCTGGAGTTTAATTAGATCCCATTTGTCTATTTTGGCTTTTGTTGCGAATGCTTTCGGTGTTTTAGTCATGAAGTCCTTGCCATGCCTATGTCTTGAATGGTTTTGCCTAGGCTTTCTTCTAGGGTTTTTATGGTGTTAGGTCTTATGTTTAAGTCTTTAATCCATCTGGAGTTAATTTTAGTGTAAGGTGTCAGGAAGACATCCAGTTTCTGCTTTCTGCACAGGGCTAGCCAGTTTTCCCAACATCATTTGTTAAATAGGGAATCCTTTCCCCATTGCTTGTTTTTTTGAGGTTTGTTAAAGATCAGATGGTTGTAAATGTGTGGCATTGCCTCCAAGGCCTCTGTTCTGTTCCATTGGTCTAGATCTCTGTTTTGGTACCAGTACCATGCTGTTTTGATTACTGTAGCTTTGTAGTATAGTTTGAATTCAAGTAGCATGATGCCTCCAGCTTTGTTCTTTTTTTCTTAGAATTGTCTTGGCTATGTGGGCTCTCTTTTGGTTCCATATGAAGTTTAAGGTGTTTTTTTCCAGTTCTGTGAAGAGTGTCATAGGTAGCTTGATGGGGATAGCATTGAATGTATAAATTACTTTGGGCAGTATGGCCATTTTCAAAATATTGATTCTTCCAAACCATGAGCATGGAATGTTTTTCCATCTGTTTGTGTCCTCTCTTATTTCCTTGAGCAGTGGTTTGTAGTTCTCCTTGCAGAGGTCCTTTACATCCTTTGTTAGTTGTATTTCTAGGTATTTTATTCCATTTGTAGCAACTGTGAATGGCAGTTTGTTCTTGATTTGGCTCTCTTTAAGTCTGTTATTGGTGTATAAGAATGCTTGTGATTTCATCATTTCTAACTACTCACCCTACTCTTAATAACATTTGTTTAAAAAATAATTGATTTAGGTATAGGCAGGCAAGTGATTCACACCTTTAATTTCATTACTTTCTGAGGCCAATGCAAGAGGTTTGTTGCACTCAGGAGTTTGAGACCAGCTTGGGCAACATAGGAAGACTCTGTCTCTATAAAAAATTTAAAAATTCGCAGGTTACGGTGGCACCCACCTGTATTCCCAGCTATTCAGGGGGCTGTGGTGGGAGAATCACTTATGCAGACTGTAGGGAGCCATGTTCCCACCACTGCACTCCAGCCTAGGAAAAAAAAAAAAAAAAAAAGAAAAAATGGTTTAAGTCTTATGCATCTCTAACTCTGTGCCCCTTTCTTCAGTCCCTAGTTGTATAGACATTCTGAATTGCTTTTTTTGTTTGTTTTCCTTTTTTGAGATGGAGTTTTTGCTCTGTAGGCAAGGCTAGAGTACAGTGGCACTATCTCGGCTCACTGCAACCTCTGCCTCCCAGGTTCAAGTGATTCCCCAGCCTCAGCCTCCTACCCCTGCCTTCAGTAGCTGGTTCACAGGCACCCACCACCACACCTGGCTAATGAATTGTATTTTTTTTATTCTTTCATTCTTATTTTCATTTAAGTGATTGTGCGTATTTGTGTGTGTGTGCACCTTCTAAACAAATTTGGCTTGCACCATTTGAAGAATATTTTCTACTAGATATCACTGGTTTTGATGCTCATATTTTCCTATCATTTTCTGACTTAGAAAAGTGTCATTTATTTTCATTTTGTACATTTCAGAAAAGTGAACTTCATCTTCCTTGATAGAACATGAAGCATTATGTCCTGTCCATTTAATTCCAGAACTACTAATGTTTGAAAAAATAGGCATAGATTTAGTCTCTCCTTATAGTAGTGAATTTAAAGTTAAATGATTTTATCTTCATATCTCTAGGAAATATCCTCTAACTGCATAGTTATCAGGATTATTTAAACTGTACAGTTTTTCTTTTTAAACTCAACTCTTAAATATAAACTTTATTTATTTATTTATTTATTTCACTCCCAAGTTGGAGTGCAGTGGTGTGATCTTTGCTCACTGCAACCTACACCTCCCAGGCTCAAGCCATCCTCCCACGTCAGCCTCTCCTGTAGCTGGGATTACAAGTACATGCCACCATGTCCGGCTAATTTTTCTATCAATGATAGAGTTTTGCCATGTTGCCCAGGCTTGGCTGGAACTGCTAGACTCAAGCAATCCACCCGCCCTGGCCTCCCAAAGTGCTGGGATACCAGATGCGAGCCACCATGCCCGGCCCAAATATGAGAATCAATAGCTTCCAAACTCTAAAAGGGTGTTGACGAGGTTCAGTGAAACTAAACCATTCATTCATTTAATATTAGTGAAAAGTTACACCTTTTCTTTTTATTCTATTATATTGAATACATGTAAATAAAAAATTATTGTGTTGCATGTCAGCAAATTTTTTTAAAATGCTTACAATTATAATTTTAAGATTTCACTAAATGTAAAAGGCATCTATATTTTAGAGATGTTAGAATGTGAAAATAATGTAGCATACAGTAGATGTAATAGTATAGTATTGGTGTCTGGGATATGAAAAACAATACTTCCCATTTTTGATAAGTGCATAGCAACATCCTAGATCCAAATTGAGCCACTGATTGTCCTCAAAGCCAGAGAGTACAATGAAGAGATTTAAAATAAATGAAAAATGCAAATTCATTTAAAAACACTTTTTTTTAAAAGCTAACAAATTTATGTACACTATATGTATATGACCAGTACCTAAATACAGCATAATCAACAGTGAAAACTGAAGAGGTCAAGGACATTTGGTAGGAATGGCCAGGGAAAGTATAAGACAGAGCTTAGAAATTATATCAAATATTCACATACAGAACGAGATGGCCCAACACTGAATGAAAACTGTTATGAACAGTGGTGACAACAAACAAACAGGGTACATGCATAGTAGTAGGCAAAATAGAGAGATTATTGGGATAGAGATGGAGATGGGGTCACGTTCCTAGGGAGCATGGAGATGGTATATTTAAGAAACTACCACTTATTAATGAGAAGGTCCATCCTTTGAAAGTAGGGATAGTATCCCTTACTGTCTCTTCACTGGTCAATTGTGAAGAATTCAGACAATTTCCATGCCCTGAGTAGAAGCTATCATTAGTTTTATTCTGTCCTGAGAGAATCAGAGGTGGCTTGTCCACACAGTAGAACCATTTGCAAGGAACCTGTTCCTTATTTCAGCTACACAAAGAGCCCGTTTGATAGCCAAAATATGGCATTACACTGGTCCTTCTCTCACTTCTCAGGACTTGTCATTGCTTTGCAGGAAGATCTGTCTTAGATATAAGTGACAGAAAAAGTCTAAAGAATATTTCCAATCAGATATATTATTTGGGAGATAAATAAAGGTAGCAAAATATCTCTGATGATGACAAATTCACCTAAGAAAAATGTGACACAGGAAATTTATGAGCCAAAGAGACACCGCTTTTTATTAATTATCTTAATATTTCAATGAAAACAACAAAGAAAATCAGAAAACATGAAGAGATTCCACAAGCATACAGGAAAATATGGCCAGATAACATAGACAACATAAGACTGTGGTCAAACAAATGTTGAACCTGGTAGAACTAGTTAAATTTTGAAAGAAATAGAAGAAAATACAAAGTAATTGAAAAGTAAAGACTTAGTAACAAAGAACAAAATGAAAAATAGATGCTAAAAACATGCAAAGAATGTAAACTTTATAATAAAAATTTTGATCAGAATGAATCACAAATAGATATAAACAAATTTTTAAAGCAATTGCTAGATAAGACTTCAGAGAAGAAACATACGCAAACTAAAATGCCTGCAAAAGATAACCAAAACTCAATATTCAAAAATACAATTCAAAAAGCACTTTATAAAATAATGGAGATTATCAGTGTACATATTTTAAAAATAAAATAATTTTATTTCATGAAAAACTGATTCAGAATGCAAATATTTGGGTAAACTGGTTGGATTTTAAATAAAAAGAAAAAAATCCTTTGACCCTCTAAGTAAAAGATCAATTTACTTTAAGGAAAATAACTACACATTCTGGTTGTCCTGGGCCTTGGCTGATTTATACTTTGCATACTGTCTAATTATTTTTTCTTATTTTTTTTCTCTCTAAAGAGTTTCCTTTTGGAAATTAATTGCAAAATCAAGTTCGTATCACATTTCTCACAACTTTTAATATCTGTAGGCAGTAGAAATCTACTTCTAAGAAGTCTATTATAAGAGTGGGCCAGGTGTTTTATATTCAGTAAAGCTTTTCTATTAGGAAGCTTACAAACATCTCACTTTGAAGTTCCAGGAAGTCAGAGAATATATTTATTATGATGACTTCTTGATCGATTTCCAAGATTATGATCATCAAAACGTGGCCTGCAAGCTAATTGAGGTCTCTTACCTATTTTTGTAAATAGTTTTATTGGAACTAACATTTACATGTTGTCTATGATTTCCTTTGGAATACACCACCAGAGTTAAATACGTGCATCAGACATTATATGGTTGATAAAGACTAAAATATTTACTATCTAACCTTTACCAAAAAAAAAAAAATTGCCAGCTCCTGCAAAATAGGGTAATTATTCTACAGTATTATATGTTAATAGTTTCACACTAGCATTTCTTTGAAGTGAGTTGAAAGTAATCTTTTAAAATATATATATTGTGTTAATCAAATCATTGTATTATTCATAATCTTGAATAATCATAATGTTAACTACCAAATCATACAAAATTCTACTTTATTAGCTTGTATCATTGTGCACAATATAGTAATATTTTCTCTTTTTAATTTGGTATACTTAAACTCATTTAATTGTATTAAAAAAAAACGGAAATGCATATTTTACTGCAGTCTGACACAGTGGAATAGATTTCTTAAAGTTAAGTCTCTTTCCAAAGGTTGTAGATTGGCTGAGCAGCTGCTGCCAAATGCTGAAAAGCAATTTTTATTTGCAATCCCACCAATTGTAAGACCAAAACAGAAGCTTCAAAAATCAAAATCAAAACAAAACAAAACAAATAAAGCTTCAGCATCAGCATTCTTATCACCTGCTGACTCAGGAGTAGAAAGTAAGTTTTAATAAATATCTCCTATCTAAGCTTCTTTATGCTAGTACCAGCCTGCTGAATCAGCTTCAAGAATGTATGTTTTATCTAACCCTGAAGTTTTATGTCTCAGCAATAGTATATGAATCGTAACTTAACTTTCCAAAATAAATATCTTGAGCACATCAAAGTGCTACATTTTCTTATTATTTTTCTTTCATGTTTCTCATAAAGACATACCTGAGACTGGGTAATTTATAAATAAGTTTAATGGATTCACAGTTCCACATGGCTGGGGAGGCCTCACAATCATTGTGGAAGGCGAAGGAGAAATCAAAGCCATGTCTTACATGGTGGCAGGGAAGAGAGCATGTGCAGGGATAATCTTCTTTATGGAACCATCAGATCTCATGAGACTTATTCATTATCATGAGAAAGGCATTGGAAAAACCCCTCCTTATGATTCAATTACCTCCCAACTGGTCCCTCCAACAATATGCGGAAATTATGGGAACTGCAGTTCAAGATGAGATTTGGGTAGGGACACAGTCAAATCATACCAATCTCCTATTCAAAACTGAGTCACCATTGTAAAGCATTCTTCCATATTTTGTTATAATACATGAAGCACAGAAGGTATCAATATCGTGCCTTTGAGTAACAAACTTTGAGCTATCAAATGAGAGGCAAAGAGAAGCAAAGATTTTAATCTAATAAAATAAATTCAAACTTCTTCAAAAAATTAGAATTTCTAGATAAAATCTAGGAAAATTTCTTTTCCCTAATTCCTGTCAATACGAGCTTTAGTTGTTCTTTAAGGTGGCCTTTGTTTTTAAAAAAATATGTATTTGGCTACTTGCCACATTATATGGTTGATAAAGACTAAAATCTTTGTTGATATTTTAAACATGTATGTGGCTACTTGTGTCAGATATTATATGGTTGATAATACTATAATAAAATAAATATGTGTTGTGAAGTTATTCAACTTATCAATGTTTTATGTATAAAAAATTAAGAATATATTTCTATTAGTTGTTGAGTCAATCTTACAAACATATAATATTGTATTTGGAAATGTAATAACCCTTAACTAATTCTTTAAGCTAATTAAATCTTTTTATATATTAAAATATATTAAATATTTAAGACCATATATTGTTTGTCTAGAAAGAACATTTTCCAAAATATGACTTCTTTAATTGGATATCTTAAATTATAAATGTGAAAAATATTTTTCTTTACATTTTTAATATTGTTTTATATATAAATTAGAAAGTAAAAAGGTAAATTAGAACTAAGAAACTAATTAATTAGATATTCTATCATGCCAAATTATTCTTTAATCATCCTCAGTTAAAATAAATATGTAGCATGAATGTCCTCCTTAGAATATCTCCATAGTTACTATCTCCTTGATAGCACAGTCCATCTCTCTTGAGTTCATGTAAAACTTTTATCTAATATTTTATGTGTAATAGCCACATTTCATAGAATATAACTCTCTGAAGATAACATATTAAGCCAGATCAGAAAAAATATATAATTCCATTCCCAAGACTTAATATGAGTTGCATAACAAAATAAATGTTACATACAAAATGTAACTTGTAGAAATTGGAATCATGTGTCTTGAAAAACAATTTTTGACTGTCAGTAAATATCCTCTCAGCTGTTGAGCTGGCAATATTAACTTACTACTAACCACAACATCATCACTAATGACAATATTGCTAACCACAATATTAGCACTTTGATTATCAAGAAGCAATATTTTCAGCTAACAAGAAACAAAATTTTCAGCATTTTATCCTACTATGACAGTTTATTATTTATACCTAAGTATGTCCTGTGGTTTAATCAAGCTTTAAGAAATTTTTGGACACCATTGTGTTAATATGCAATCCACTATAATTGGGCCTTATCAGAAATAATGGGAAGGCCGGGTGCGGTGGCTCAAGCCTGTAATCCCAGCACTTTGGGAGGCCAAGTCGGGCGGATCACCTGAGGCAGGGAGTTCCAGACCAGCCTGATCAATACGGAGAAACCTTGTCTCTACTACCAAAAATGCAAAAGTAGCTGGCCTGTAATCCCAGCTACTCGGGAGGCTGAGGTAGGAGAATCACTTGAATCTGGGAGGCAGAGGTTGCAGTGAGCCAAGATTGCACCATTGCACGACAGGCTGGGCAACAAGACTGAAACTTCGTTTCAAAAACCAAAAAAAAATAAAAAAGAAAGAATGGGGAATATATTCTCAGTTATTCTTTTTGTGTAGGACATGGAATTTCAGGAACAGGTTATTTGAGTTTAAGTGAAAGAGCCTGTGTTCATTTCTTTCATCATTTTTTTACCTAATTAGAAGCATTCTCACAGTAAAGGCATTTTTCTTTCATAAGAATATTATACTTTTCAAGATAATTGTGTTTTCCATGCTAAGCAAGTTTGAATTTATTTTCACAGTTGATAGAGGTTTCTTGTTTAAAAAAAAATTGTTAAGGAGTGAATTCTACAGACACAGGATAATTATAACATTTAGCCCCTTTAAAAGACGATAAATGAAGTTGGCAGCACAGTCCAAGTCTCTGGAGTTCAAGTTACGTCCTTACATAATTCCTGGGTAACTTCTTTCAACTTCGTGTTCTGTACTAACCTGAGAAAACTGCTATTGTTAATTCATAAAAAAGAAATAGTACTAGAACTATGTTTTATCAAATTATAAAAAAATTTTCTATTTAAAATAAAATAAATAAGAATAGAGTATCATACAGTTACATGGAGGATCTGCACCACTTTGACAGAGAAAATTCCTCGATTTCTAGACCATGTTTAGAGTTTTAGAAAAGGAGTTTCTAAACTCAGTACTTTATAGCTAGCTTACTTTGTAATTTCATAATGAATATACTTCTCAGGGAAGGTCTGATGTAATATGTTTTCACACACTCCAATCATGTCTTGCACCTATCAAAATACTGCTTTGTTTAGATTTGATCTGAACTCCACCCTTCCCTTTAATACTATAATAAGATGATATCTTTATGTATGAAGTAGAAGACATTCTAGATTAATGCCAAGAAGTTTTAGAAGATGAAATTTTGTCATATCTTTGCTCATTATTTCACCACTTAAGCTCAACTATATTTAAATCTGATTATTTTCTGCATTTTTACATGTTTTTCTTAAAATATTACAGTGTTTACCAATATTTAAATTACTCAGTTGAATTATTTATATTTGCTAAGTTTATTGGTTTAGAATAAGATATATTTATAGTCATTCTAAGAGTTCTCTGTAATAAATTTAAGAAGTTATTTTACCAAAGGTTATTTAACATATATTTGAACATATGGAAGGTACAGCTTTATATACTTCACCTACATTTAAAAGAGTGATTATTTTCAATAAATAAATAAATTTTAATTTGTGAATATAATCTGATGCAAAATTAAGATGAGGTTTTATGAATCATTTTAATGCTGTCCTTTGAAATAACAAAGTAGTAGTTTAAGAATTAAAGAAAAAAAATATTTAAATGTGAATTACTATTACATCATGGAACTTCCTATAGCAGAAAAACTGGCACACAGATATAGAGCATCCTCATTAATTAATTCATTTATTTACCCTGAATAACTCACAGCTAAGTTTAAATTCTTAACATAAATATTTTCAGAAAAACTAGTCCTTTTTTGTCTTGCACATTGCAAATAACTAATAATATTATTACAATAATAAATTATAATGTATGTTCATTTTTATTTACTGTAATCACTAATTATTTAGTTTTAAAATGACTTTTTATTAAAAAATATTATACCTAATAATAATAATAATTAGGAAATCATAAACAGAGTACTACCTATATTGTTTTCAATATAAATACATATCAGAGAATATAAGTATTAACATGAAAATTACTAAAATATAATGAGATAAAATTATTATTAATACATATTTTACATAACACGGAGAGATACTTGAATGGCTGTGATTTTATGGTGGTAAGAAAATTGCAATGCCCCAAAGCCTTAATCTGCTACAGTCACAAGAGTTTACCTGCTACTGCTTCTGTTCACAGGTTGACTCACATAGAAGAGTCCAGTCTGCTAGCTGTTTTGCTTGTTAGAATTGGAACATGTCAGAGAATGAATGGTGAATTCTTCATTTATCAAATGTGCCTCCATCCCTATATATAAAACTATGAGTGTGCATTTTAGTGTACCCTCTACAGTGTACTATAAGGTGTAGACACATTTTATAACATGCTAGGAGCCTATAAAGGAATATAGTAACTGCTGAAGTGAGCATTTTTTGTAAAAAAATTATGCTTGGTTCTCTGTATTACGATTTCTATCAACCTTAGGGAAAGAAGTTAATTGTATTTAAACCTCTTGAGTGATTCAGTATTAGTCTTACAACAACATGATCCTCCTAAGAGAGAAAGGAACACACAGCTTATAAAATAAAAGCCTTTGTCTTTGTCTCTCTTTCCTTTAAATTTATGCTCAAAGCATTTTTATTAAAAGTGAAAAAACATTATTAGGCATCATTGTAAAAATATCATGTTACGCCAAATGCCTGAACTTTTATTCAGATTATTCTGTGAAACGTGATTCTTTTTTTTTTTTTTTAAATTTCAACTTGATTCTTGTTTCAAAATAAGTCCGTACAAGACAAAGTCCTTGTTCAAACACTTAGCTTAGTAAGGGTCATCACTTCCTTTCAACTGAATCTCAATTATCATGCAGCTCTTCAGAGAGGATTGTGTCTAGCACATTACTTTCCTAGAATAAGACAGCCTTATAATATCACTTATCCATTAGTTAGATCTGAAACACAGTCTGCCAGGGTATCAACGGCTTCAGATATTTTACTTAGATGCTTTGTATGTACAAGAACTTTAAAATTTTTTCTAGTAGAAATTACATTAGAAGATCATAGAAGATTTTTATATCTAAATGTATTTCTTAAAAATAGTAAGACAGGGTAAGAAAATGATATGATTGAAATTTCTATTCTTTGTTAATGTTTTGAATTGGACATGTCTAACCTACTTAATTTATAATATAATAAAAATTATATCCTCATTCAGTGTGCTTAGAATAATGTATTTAGTATAGTTAGCGGAAACTCTGAACAAAAGATGACTAAATTTTGAAAAGGAATAATAGAAAGGTTAATGAATTCATCTATGAGCTGAGAGGCTGGTATGCCCCAACTCCATGGGAAAATAAGCTTTTGTGCTTGAGATTCTTTCAGATCTTATTAAACAGAACTCTCCATCTGGCTATGTGACAGATGTCACTATGTGACACAGTAGTGGACCTGGAAAAGAAAATACACGATATATTAAAAAAGTGAGTTAAAATAAAATATTAATATATCAGTGCTATTAAGAAAAGGAGGAGATTGGCATAAAGAATTATAAATATGTGGGCCCCTGTATACGCGTATTATAAGCAGTTACGGACTTCTTAGAAGTATCACTGAAAACTGTTTGAAGACCCATCAGCAACATGGCACATGATAAGTTCCAGCCATCATCCCCTTGAAACATTAACGAAACAGTCTCAAAATACCTGTATGTGAACTCCAGAATCCAGTTTAAAAGTTGCAATGCTTCAGGCAAGCACAAAACCAAGAAAAATGACATTGAAAATGCATATGAAGGACAGTTTAATTTTATTTATGTTAGTCCCTCTTTGAAGCAGACACAGCTCAGCACCTAGTGAGATCCAGGCTTGTGACTTCTCTCTTGGGAGAAAGTGTGAGTGCAGCATGCCTCTGATATCCCTCAGCATTTCAGGGCACTATCCAACAGTCGTACTTCTGTTTCACCTCTCTCAAAACACTGAGGCAAGCAGCATACGGAAAGCACCACGGGGCAGCCGAGAATGAAAGGAAGGGTTAGGAACCCTCAGCAGCTTGGACAGGGCTGCAGGATTGAGAGAAGGTGTACAACTCTAAGACTTCCACTTTAAGAAGAAGGGAGAAAACTGTAGCTTGGATTTAGCCTTCCAGCATTCTGGTACACTCTCCTAAGGAAAAGGGGAAGGGGGATGAATCTGCCGTGACTGAAAGAACATAAACAATTCTGAGAGTTCTCCTTCAGGAGGAAGAAAGATAAGTGAAGCTTGCACCTAATGTCCTGGGATTTCAGTCACTGCCTGAAGGAAAACAGGTAAGCAGCTCTCAGCAGCTGAGAAAGCTCTACAGGATAAGGGGAAGAAGACAGGAAACCCAGAATCTTACCCTGCAGGAGGAAGAAAGAGAAGTAGAGCTTGTACCCAATGTCTCAGAATTTTGGCACACTTTCACAAAGTAAATAAAAAGGAGTTTTATATGGTTCACATAGCTCTGCACGATTGGACAAAAAGCAACAACCCAGACATTCTCCCCCAGCAGCAAGGCAAAGCAGTGGATTACATATGAAGTACCCAAGCCTATCAGTGCACTGCATTTGGGTAAAGATGAGGGCAGCACGGCTCTCTGATATTGGGAAAAGGCATATGACCCTAAAACTTCTCTGCCATGAAGGAGAGAGAGAAGTGGAACAGAAAGCTTATCTAAAAAAATAATGTTCAAAGCATCATAAAAATAGATACCAAGATATTGAAGCTTTATTTACTTATTTATTTTGAAACAGGGTCTTGCTGTGTTGCCCAGGCTGGAGTACAGTCACAGCTCATTGCAGTCTTCATTTACCAGGATCAAGCGATCCTCCCACCTTAGCCTTCTGAGTAGCAAGAATCACAGGCACACACCCCCAGCTACTTTTTCAATTTTTTGTAGAGATAGAAACATTTTACCATGTTGCCCACGATGGTCTCAAACTCTTAGGCTCAAGTGACCTCCTGCCTCAGCCTCCAAAAGTACTGAGATTACAGGTATGAACCACTGCACCTGGACTTTTGAAAATTTAAAGACCCAGATAAGAAGACCCTAAAGAAATCCACATGAAGACATGTTACATTACAAGAAAAAATATTGTCCAATATTCTTGATGAACATAGATATAAAACATCCTCATCAGAGTATTAGCAAACCAAATTAAACAGCACATTAAAAATGTCAGTCACCATGATCAGTGGGATTTATCTCTGGGATGCAAGGATGGCTCAACACATGCAAATCAATAAATGTAATATATCACATTAACAGAATTAATATTTACAAAACACGATCATCTTGGGAGTTGTGAAAAATGCATATGATAAAATCCAATATTAGTTTATGATAAAATTTCTCAACAAATTAAGTATAGAAGGAATTCACCTCAACATAATAAAGGTCATGTATGACAAACCCACAGACAACATCATCTTCAATGGTGAAAATTTCAAAGCTTTTTTTTTCAGACCAGTGAAACTCTAGCCACAGCAACTAAGCAAGAAAAATAAATTTTAAAAAATCTGAATCAGAAAGAAATAAAATTATTTCTGTTTACAGATGACCTATCCTATATGTAGAAAACTCTGAAGGTACTAAAAAATTGTGTTAGTAGTGAAAAAATTCAGTAAAGTTCTACAATACAAAAATCAAGATATAAAAAGTGTTTCTATACACCAACAACAAATCATCCAAAAAGGCAATTAAAAAAAACCCTCATTTACAATACAAAAAAAAACTATGAATAAATTAGAACAAGAAAGTGAAAGCCTTATACACTGAAAACTACAACGCATTGATAAAGTATTTATAAAATTAAATATAATAATAATAAAAAGACATATTGTGTTCATGGATTAGAAGACTTAATAGTGTTAAAATATTACCAGAGTGATTACAGATTCAATGCTGCCTCCATAAAACACCAATGACATTTTTTAACAGATATTAAAACAAAATCATTTTTAAATTTATGTGGAGCCACAAAGAAAGAAAAACAAAGTGGGAAGCATCACATTTACTGATTCAAAATATGTTACCAAGCTACAGAAGATGTGTACACCAATGCAACTTAATAAAAGCCCCAGAAATAAAACCATGCATATAAAGGCACCTAATTTTCAACAAAGCTGCCAAGAATACACAATAGAAAATGGATAACGTCTTCGACAAATAGTTTTAGGAAAACTGTATATGTACATGCAAAAAAATGAAACTGGACCACCATATTAAACCATTCACAGTGTCAACAAAAAATAGATTAAAGAAAATGTAAGATCTGAAACTGTAAAATTTCTAGCAGAGGGATAAAAACCTCTAGTTGAAAACAAGTAAACAACTTATTGACATTAGTTGGAGCAATGAATTCAGGATATGACCTCAGAAGCACAGGTAAAAAAAAGTGAAAATATGCAAGTGTAACTACATCAAACTAAAAAGCTTCTGAGCAGCAAAATAAGCAGAATGAAAAGGATACCTCTAAAATGGGAGAAAATATTTGCAAATCATATATCTCATAAGGGGTTGACTTCCAAAACATAAAAGGAACTCTTACAACTCAACAACACCTTGCCCTCCCCCCCAAAAAAAAATTGGCAAAGGACTTGAAAACTATATCAAAGAAGACACACAAATGGCTACCAGATATATGAAGTGATGCACAACATCATTAATTATCAAAGAAAGATAAATCAAAACTATAATGAGATACCTCCTCACATCTGTTACAGTGGCTAAGTCAAAAATAAAATAAAATAAATCAAGTGTTGTCAAGGACGTGGAAAAATTAAAATTCTTGTACACTGTTGGTGAGAATATAAAATGGCACAACAGATATGAAGAATAGATATATACACATATGGGTATATATCCAAAATAATTGAAATTAGGATTTCAAAGATATATCTGTACTTCCTTGCTCATTTCAACGCTATCCACAATGCCAAAGAAATGGAGGCAATCCAAATTTCCTTTGTCACATTAACAGATAGAAAAATGTGGTCTAGAGAGAAAACAAAATATTGCTCAGTCTCAAGAAGAAAATAAATCCTGTCATATGCACAAACTGGATGAACATAAAGAACATTTTGTTACACAAAAGAAGCCAATCACAGAAGAACAAATACTGCATGAGTCCATTTATCTGTATTATTTAAAATAGCTAACTCTTAGAATTATAACATATAATGGTGGTTGTTAGGGGCTGACAGTAGGGGAAATGGGAGTTAGTCAATAGATTTGAAGTTTTTGTCATGAAAGACAAGTTCAAGAAGTCTGCTTTACAACATATGTCTAGAGTTATATTACATATTTTGCAATTCAAAATTTAAGAAGGTAGGTCTCATGTTAAGTGTTCTCACCACAGAACATAAAACCAAAAAAAAAAAAAAAAAAAAAGAAGGGCACAAGGAAGCTTTGGATATGTCTTTCACCTCAATTTAATGATGATGCCATGGCTATTCATGTATGTCCAAACCTAGTAAATTGCATAAATTAAATGCATGCAGTTCTTTGTATGTCAATTATACCTCAATTAAGTGATGAGAAATAATGGATTAAAAAGAAAGTAAAGCATAGTTTCAATGAAAATATTAATACTTACAATTTCCCAAATCACCAACTTCATTACACATCTTGCTGTTTTTCTTCCTTTACCAGCATCATCTATAAATTTTTTTCTCCCAAATCATTTCCTAGAAGAGACCCTGACCATTCCATACGAGTATTATGGGAAGAAACAAAACTAATATACAGTGGTGCATTCTGCTGCCATTAACTATGCTAAATGGGGTTTTTTATTTGTTTGTTTTGTTTTTGTTTTTGTTTTTGTTTGAGACAGAATCCAAGTGCAGTGGTGCGATTATGGTTCACTGCAACCTCTGCCTCCCAGGTTCAAGCGATTCTTCTGCCTCAGCCTCCCAAGAAGCTGGGACTACACACATGTACTATGTGTGTAGTGTGTACACACGTGGGCCTGGCACGGTGGCACATTCCCGTAATCCCAGCACTTTTGGAGGCCTAGGCGGGCAGATCACAAAGTTAGGAGTTTGAGACCAGCCTGACCAATACGTTGAAACACAATCTCTACTAAAAATACAAAAATTAGCTAGGTGTTTTATATACATTTTCCTGTAGAAACTTTATAACCTTCCAGCTATCCTATGATGTTGCTTGTATCTATTCTCTATTTATGATGGGTCAAAAGAGTCACTGGTGTATTAAATGTCTAGTCCATGATTTTGATTAATAACTGATCTAAATCATAAAAATATGTCCGTTCAATTTCAGAGGCATGGTCTTTATACCGTTCTCAGTGCTGAGCAAACACTAATATGATGATGACATTTTACATGTATTTCCAAAGCAAGCCTTTGCTTTTTCAGTTAATCTGTGCATTATTTAGAGTAAATGTTACTAAATTAATGACAATTCTATATATAATGAGAATATTTTTCTTTTCCAATTGATCTTTACTGGTATCTGCTTTTTTTAATTCCCAGTGTCTTTCTGACTCTGGGATGTTACCTGGCCCTTTATAGGCACTTTTCTTGAAAGATGAAATCTTGCTGGGAAATTATGTTTCTCATAGTTTTAGATAGTTAAATGCCTGAGTTTGTAAACCTCACTTAAAATCTCCCATTTCTACATTGCCCCACTTGTTGAGTTATTCTGTTACTTATTGAAGTTAGACTGGCCTTTGCCTGGGTAATTTCTAAAAGAGATCGTTTATTTTTAACTCCAAGAACTTCAGAAAAATTCTCCTTTTTGTTTATTTAAACATCTGTGAAGACTGTAGATTTCTCTGAGTTGTCTGCTCCTAATTATCATTACATTTCCATGTTACTAACTACCAAGCTTTGGTTGTAAATGGTTCGTATTTACATCACTATTAGCTGTTTATTCTGCATAGTCTTTGTCCCATTTCTGCAATTGAAAACCCATACATTTTGGGATAGTATGACATCATTGTTTGAAATCCTGCTGTATCATTTAACCTGTTGAAACAGTGAAAACATCTTTGACATCTTTCTTTGCTTTAATTAAATGGTCCAAAATATCATGGTATAAGTTTTACTTTTTGTTGACCCATTGTCTGAATATCTAACTTATATATTATGCATTATCTTAACTTTGATTAAAATAAGTTAATAGGCACTGAAAGTTAATAAAACTGAATAAAAACAAAGACCATTTTTATTTATTTATTTATTTAGAGACAGAGTTTTATTCTGTTGCCAGGCTGGAGTGCAGTGGTGCCATCTCAGCACACTTCAACCTCCGACTCCATGGTTAAAGTGATTCTTCTGTCTCAGCCTCCCGTGTAGCTGGGATTAAAGGCACGTGCCACCATGTTCAGCTAATTTTTTTTCGTATTTTTAGTAGAGATGGAGTTCACCATGTTGGGCAGAATGGGCTTGATCTCCTGACTTTTTGATCCACCCGCCTTGGCCTCTCAAAGTGTTGGAATTACAGACATGAGCCACCACACCCAGCCTACTATAGTATGTTTTCTTAAATAAAAAAGAATTAAGGTCCATGGGCTTTGAGCACACAGAGCTTCTATTCAAGACAGAGAAATACGCAGTAGACAGAGAAATTACATATTCATGTGTGTGTGCATGTGTGTGTGTTCAGTTATATTTGTGAAGATTATTATGAAATTAGAAAATAATCTAGAGAGAGTGTTTACTACATACTATGTCCTGTTCAAAATGTTTAAGATTTTTTTGGCATTTAAAAAACATCTATGAGATAAACATTATAATCACATTTTGCTAATGAAAATTCAGAGGGCAAAGACATTAAATAACTTTGACATAATCATGGAGTAAATACATTTTATAACCAGAATCCAGAATTTTATAACCAGAATAATCAGTTATTCTAGTTCCATAACTTATGCTATAAAGAAGAATCAGAGATATTATATTGTTGTGGAAGAATTATCCATGTTTAGAACCAAAGAATGAGGATCAAATAACCAGGTCGGAGGAATATACTAGCAAGAGGAAGAGTTTTCTAAGTAGAGAAAGAGGATGTGCTATGGTTGTGAGGTGTGAAGCAACTTGCATAACCAAGGGACAGAAGAAAGGTCTAAGAAGCCTGGGCATAGAAAACAAATGCCTATCATTAGAGGAGGGTAAAAATTCAGACAAATAATATAGAGACCTATGGTTCATGTAAGTAATTTAGAACTTTATCTGAATAGAATAAAAACACATTTATAGTTACATAAAATGTTCAAATTTTCCCGTTTAAAGAATAACTTAGTTAAAATGTGTAAAATAAATTGGTAAGAATAGATGACATGGCTAAAATTCAATTTAGTATTTCATATATGACATAGTCTTCATGGAGAAATAATGGTATTAGTCATCAGAGAAAAGAGTGGATTGGTCTAAGATGTATTTGGGGAACACAGACATTCTTCAGGATACTCTGTATCATAATTACATATCTACTTGCCTCTTTTCTCTCAGGAAATTAGATTTTTCTCATCTTTGAATAGCTAAACCTAGCATAATTCCTGACTCATAATATCTACTCATGAGTAACTTAACCCAAGTCCATAGAGCAATAGCTAGAGAGCCACAGCACATCCAACATAGTATTACTGACAAAACCAAATGGATCACATGGGCCTTAGTTAAGAAATGAATGGGACCCAGGACTTTGTAGAAGTCCTCGAGATTATAGGAATTATTATTTGCATGAAACATTTTTGCTGACTTAAATTTTGAATTTTAGGGACTGAAGAAATCACCCTTACATCTATTGATTTTTAGTTTGGATGACAGCAAAAAGGGTGTTAAGCTTAAAATATAACTTGTATTCTGCACTCAGCACAATCTATTTGTAAAAAATTGCATGTAAAAATAAGTAATTTTAATTTAGCAACCTGAATATTAGGAAACAACATAGGTTGGAAAAACTGATTTAAAATAGTCTCACTACTCTTCAGATAGATGATCTAACTAATTTGGCATATCATAAACAGTTGTAATTAGTTTTTATATCACCATGAGGAAAATTTGTTAGAAATGTCATTTTTGCTAAAAGGCTATTGGTAAAAACATAAACATGAATTTCAACAACAGCAACAACAAAGTTACTAATATTTTTCAGTAATTTTCTCTAGTTTTATAACTTCCTACAAACATGATAAAAGACATTTTAGTGATGCAAATAGGTGTTTCAGCTTGCTAAACTAGCATATGAATTCCACCTCTGCAGTTGAAAGATGGAAGAATAGTCTGTTATGTAAGCTACACTTTATTAACTTTTCAGATTTATATCTAGAAAATTGTGGAAAATAATTTTAATAATACAAAATTAGAGGTTTGTTTTTTGAATTTATTTAAGGACTAAATATATCAATAAATAATCACTGCTGATTTTCCTTTCAAAGAAATTGAACACCTCTGAAAGTCACATCCATTATTCTTATCATTTTGAGGGCTATCACTGATTGGATATAATTCAACATTCATTTTGTTGCTTGTTTGTTTGCTATGGTGTTAAGTACTGTGCTCATGCTAGCAACACGTGACTCTTGTCCCCTTTAAGTTCAGTGGAAGACAATATGTAAACTAATAATTATAATACAATGTGAAAAAACAATAATAGAAGTGCCTGTAATGTGGTTGCTTCCTTGCTCACCTGTCTCAGAAATCACAAAATCTATTACAGAAAGTGTAACTTTCTGGTGATTACTTTTAATGGCAAATTCATTACAAATTAAACCTACATCCTAGAAAAATTATAGTCTTCTCAATTCTGTTCATCAGTAATAGAAAATCTCCAAATCAGTCATAACCAAGCCCCACTCTTTCGATCCCTCATGAGCCTTTCAGTCCCATGCTTATGAGGCAACAGTGGCACAATTTCAATCCCCCACTGTGTTCCAGAATGTAACAAATACATAGAAAAGAAGAACAGTGTGATAGTAGTTTTAAGTGTTGAGAGTAGATCTGGTCAAAACTGGTACATCCACTCGTATAAAATCTGAAATGCATTATATTGTATTAACACATTGATATGGATGTGTATTATGTTGGACATAATGAAATCACCTAAAGCCATTCATGCTCTCATGCCTATGCCAGAGACATAGTAGATGCTAATTGCATTCTTCTGGATGTAAATGTCATTTCTTTCTGCATCGATTTAACTAGATCTTGACCTGACACCTGATACTATGCCTTCTAAAATGGTTGTACAAACACACTCACACACACACACACACACACACACACACACAGAGACGGGAGAGAGAGAGAGAAAAAAATTGATTCATACAGAATCTTTGAACAGAATAAAATTAAATGGTTGGAGAAAATAAACTCCTACTTCATAATTCGTTTTCTATTGTTTATTAGGTCATGTTATTTTGTATCCTATGTCAAAAATAAAATATTCAGAGGAAATTTATATATAATAAAGGAATCTATCTGCCTTATTCAAGAAGTCATAAAAACCATTTACTAACATATATAATTTTTTGTTCGATGTCCCGAGTTTAAATACATTTTTATAACTCAAATAATGTTTGTTCAACAACTCTTGCTTTGATTCTTTTATGAAAATAAGATGTTTTCGTATGGGACTGTACAGTTAGCAGATAACCAAAAACACAAAACAAAACTGAATAATAAATTGGCCTATGGAATTGAATGGAGCACCAGTTATTGTGTTGTGGATATAACTGCATAATAAAAGTAAAATGACAGGGAGGATTTGGAGAACAGCTTCATTATTGAACATAGAAGAGAATTCAAGCTTAGTAGCTGAGATTTATTTTCAGAGCTGCGAATAGCCACCATGCATCATTATGTTTACACATTTCTTTAAAGATTTCCCTAAAACCCCATAATTAATTATTTCTATGACCAATATTTAATACATTTTTAGATTTGATTTCACCTTAAACGTTGTGTGTGTGTGTGCGTGTGTATATATATATATATATATATATATACACACGCACACACAAGATAATATAAATATGCCTGTACACATATATGTCAGATTTCTGACTTCTGTTTCTTTGGTTTATTTTCCTTTTTGAAAGAACAGAAACTTAGTCAGGGATAGCAGCACTTACAGTGTTTCATCAAAGGATGTTTATGTGCATTTTCTCATTTGACAGAGATTAACTCTTATCTTCTTCATCCAGAATTCCATGTACACTCCACAAAAGCAGTGAGAGCCTGAAAGCTGTCATTGCTCTGTATCTCTACCTTTGTATTTTGTCACTTTTACACTCATGTTATCAAATCAATTGAATCTTATCAAAATGTATTGATAGTATGATTATAGTTATAGATAACTTGGCACTGTGTACCACCAGATAGCAAGTGTTATTTATTTTTGAATAATGAAGATTATAGAATGTGTCTGTCCAATGTTCTTTGTAAGTCTGCAGATTTGATGTTTTCATCTAAAGGCATTAGTCAAGAAGCCTATGTTATCTAAAGTCAAAAAGAAATATTTTATGCCCTGAGTATATGAAGGCTGTTTCTTGGCTATCCATGATTCAGAATAAAACCTTGTAATACTTACTAGTATAATTTAAAAGTAATTCATTTCCTTAAAGTAACTAATTATGTTCACACTAAGGATAGCCTAAAATACACGGTTCACTATTATATGGTTGTTTTCTAAACCAAATCATTTGTTGAAATATTTATATTATAATAAGATTGTATACTATTTAATTTTAAGTAAGAAGTTAAAAAAACACAATCACAAGAAAAATTATACCTGTCTCTATAAATTTTTGTTTTTGATATTTATTATTCCATATGTTATCTGATACCTATAATGTATACATACATAATTTTTCTCTCTTAGAAGTATCAAACTATACAAATGCTCTAAAATTTGGTTGTGTGATTAATAACATATACACTGTATATCAGTAAATATTTGTTTATATTATTTTAAAGGCAAAAAACATTCTCAAAAGACAAGAGCTACATTTATTTCTTCCTTCTGTGGTATTTCTCTTTTCCTTTATTCTTTCCTTCCTTCTTGTCTTCCTTCCTTTCACCTTCCTTCCTTTCTTTTTTTCTATTTTATTTATTTATGAAAACATGAACATAATATAAAATTCAAAAGAAAGAAAAGAGCAAAACATAAACACCTCTGTTGCATATCCCTTTTCTTTAGCTCTAACTGTGATAACCACTTTTCCAATTTACTGCAAATTCTTTTGGAGATACTATTAGCATTTACATATGTCTATGTATATTAAAGATAATTGCTCTTATTTGGGTAGAAAGGTATATAAATTAACAGCATGGACTCTATAATAAAATTTCCTGAACTGAAAGTTAAGATCTGTCACCCTAAATACCTCTTATTATTTTGGGATATTTTCCATCAATATCTAGTTTATTGAGTGTTTTTACAATGAAAAAGTGTTGAATTTTATCAAAAGGCTTTTCTGCATCTATTAAGATAATCATGTGGTTTTTGTCATAGGTTCTGTTTATGTCAATATCATACTGAATGGGCAAAAGTGGGAAACATTACCTTGGAAACCAGCACAAGACAAGGATGTCCTCTCTCACCACTCCTATTCAACATATTATTGGAAGTTCTGGCCAGGGCACTCAGCGCAAGAGAAAGAAATAAAGCATATTCAAATAGGAAGAGAGTAAGTCAAATTATCTCTTTTTGCAGATGACATGATTGTATATTTAGAAAACCTCATCTCAGCCCCAAATTTCTTTAAGCTGATAAACAACTTTAGCAAAGTATAAGGATACAAAATGAATATGCAAATGTCACAAGCATTCCTATACACCAATAATAGACTGAGAGCCAAATCAGGAGTGATCTCTCATTCAAAATTGCTACAAAGAGAATAAAATACCTAGAAATACAAGGTATAAGAGGTGTGAAGGACCTCTTCAAGGAGGACTGTAAACCACTGCTCAAGGAAATAAGAGAGGACACAAACAAATGATAAAACATTCCATGCTCATGAATAGGAAGAATCAATATCATGAAAATGGCCATACTGCCCAAAGTAAATTACAGATTCCATGCTCTCCTCATCAGGTGACCACTGACTTTCTTCACAGAATTAGAAAAAACTACTTTAAATTTCATATGGAACCAAAAAGGAGCCCATATAGCCAAGACCATCCTACTACACAAAAAGGACAAAGCTGGAGGCATCACACTACCTGACTTCACACTATACTACAAGTGACAGTAATCAAAACAGCGTGATACTGGTATCAAAACAGATATATAGACCAATGGAAAAGAACAGAGACCTCAGAAATAACACCATACATCTACACATGTACAACAATCTGATTTTTGGCAAACCTTAAAAAACAAGCAATGGGAAAAGGTATTCCTTATTTAATAAATGGTGTTGCAAAATTGGCCAGCCACATGCAAAAACCTGAAACTGTACCCTTTCCTTACACCTTATACAAACATTTACTTAATATGGATTAAAGACTTAAACAGATGATCTAATACCACAACAACACTAGAGAAAACCTAGGCAATACCATTCAGGACATAGGCATGAGCAAAGACTTCATGACTAAAACACCAAAAGCAATGGCAACAGAAGCCAAAATTGACAAATGGGATCTAATTAAACTAAAGAGCTTCTGCACAGCAAAAGAAACTATTATCAGAGTATATAGGCAAGCTACACAATGGGAGAAAATTTTTGTAGTCTATCCATCTGACAAAGGGCTAACATTCAGAATCTACAAAGAAACAAGTTCACAAGAAAAAATACAAACAACCCCATCAACAAAGTGGGCAAAGGATATGAAAAGACACTTCTCAAAAGATGACATTTATGTGGCCAACAAATAATGAAAAAAAGCTCATCAACACTGGTCATTAGGGAAATGCAAATCAAAACCACAGTGAGATACCATCTCACACCATTTAGAATGGCTATTATTAAAAATTCGGGAAACAACAGATGCTGGAGAGGATGTGGAGAAATAAGAATGCTTTTACACTGTTTGTGGGAGTAAAAATTAGTTCAATCATTATGGAAGACAGTGTGGAGATTCCTTAAGGATCTAGAAATGGAAATACCATTTGACCCAGCAATCCCATTAGTGGGTATATACCCAAAGGATTATAAACCATTCTGTTATAAAAACACATGGACACGTATGTTTATTGCAGCACTGTTCACAATAGCAAAGATTTGGAACCAACTCAAATGTCCATCAATAATAGGCTAGATAATGGAAATGTGGCACATATACACCATGGAATACTATGTAGCCATAAAAAAGGATGAGTACGTATGCTTTTCAGGGACATGGAAGAATCCAGAAACCATCACCCTCAGCAAACTAACACAGGAACAGAAAACCAAACACTGCATGTTCTTATTGAAAACACATGCACATAGGGAGGGGAACATCACACACTGGGGCCTATTGGGGAGTCAGGGATTAGGGGAGGAATAGCATAACTAATTAAATGATGGGTTGATGGATGCAGAAACCCACCATGGCACGTGTATACCTGTGTAACAAACCTATACATTCTGCACATGTATCCCAGAACTTAAAGTATATATATATATATATATGTATATATATATATGTGTATATATATATACATATATATATATACACATCTATATATATACATATATATATATATATCTGCCATCTTTCAGCCTTTTATACTGCATATTATTTATATAATCTCCTCGGCAATGGTTTTTTAATTTATAATTGGATAGTACGCAGGGAAATATAGGAAGGTTTTTTTTTCCCTTTATTGTTTGTATATAAAAGTTTTTTCTCTTTATTGATTTTATATATATATATATATATATATATGTTTGTGGTGTCCATGAGGCTTACTTAAAATATCATTATAATAGGCTGTTCTACACTGATAACAACCTGATTTTGGTCACATAAACTACTCTAAACTTTTACTCTACTCCTAAAATTTTTATTTCTGATGTTATAATTTACATCTTTTTACATTAAGCATTTCTTAGCAGGTTATTTTAGCTATCATTGTTTTTGACAGTTTTGGCTTTTAACCATTATACTAGAGATATATTTTATTTAGAGAGCACCATAAAATTATTGGGATATCCTGAACTTAATTTTATATTTACCTTCACTTACGAATTTTTTGCTTTTATATACTTTCATTCAGTAGTTTGTGTTCTTTTGTTCTTACTTGAAAACCTCCTTAAAGCATTTTTTGTAGGACAGGTCTAGTGGTGGTGAATTCCCTAAAGTTTTACTTGTCTGGAAAACACCTTATTTATTCTTCATTTCTGAAGGATAGCTTAGCTGAATATGGTATTCTTGCTTGAAAGTTTTACATTCATCATTTTAAATATATCATCATATTATCTCCCACCTGTTAGAGATTCTGGTGAGAAATCCTCTGAAGAAAAGGACAAGAAATATACAAAGCAAAACAACAACAAAAAGCAATTAACACAACGACAGTAGTAAGCATTTACTTATCAATAATAACCCAATGTTAGTGAAATCAATTCTCTTATCAAAAGACTTAGAATGGCTAAACGGATATCAAAACAGGATTCAACTACAGAACTACATTATCTTAAGGACATTTATAGACTGAAAATAAAAAGAGTGAAGAAGGTATTTCATGCATAAGGTAATCATAAAAAAAGTAGGGGTGGATATAATTACATCAGAAAAATTAGACTTCAAGTGAAAAACTGTCACAAGAGACAAAAGAGGTAATTATTTAATGGAAAAGGGATCAATTTATCAAGAAGACATACTTATAAATACATATATACAGAACATTGAAACACCCAAAAGCATAAAGTGAATATTAGTAGGCAAAAAGGGAGAAATAAATAGCAATACTGTAATAGTAGGGGACTTCAATATCCCATTTTTAAGAATGGACAGGTCATCTAGACATAAAATATATGAGGAAATAATGGAATCAAATAGAACTTTGGATATAGTAGACCAAAAGTAGAACTATCCATCCAATAGCAGCAGAATATACATTATTTTCTTGTGCACATATAACATTCTCCAGATTAGACCATATAGTATGTATAGCACAAAACTAGTCTTAACAAACTAGAAAACAAAACGAAAGCAAAAAACCCTGAAATTATATCAAATATTCAAACATAATGGTATGAAACTAGAAATCGGTAACAAGAGGATCTTTGGAAACTATACAAATATATGGAAAGTAAATTCTTGAAAAACAAATGGATCAATTTAGAAATTAAAATGGATTTTTAAAAAAACCTTCTAAAGACAAATGTAAATCACAACACAATATACAGACACCCAGAGGATACAGTCAAATCATCAGTTATAAGGAAATAAACACCTACATTAAAAAAGAAGAAAGATTTCAAACAACCTAATGTTGTATCTCAACAAATTAAAATAACAGAAACAAGGTAAACAAAAATAATATAAGGAAACAAACAATAAAGACCAATGCAGAAATAAATTATATGGAGTCCCCCTCCAAAAATAGTAATACAATAGAACTAGAATAAAAAAAAATAACTACTTTCACCACTTCTATTCAACAAAGTACTGAAAGTCCTAGCCAGAGCAATCAGACAAAAGAAAGAAAGAAAAACATCCAAACTGGGAAAGAGGAAGCCAAACTGTTGCTGTTTCACTGATTATATGATTGCATACCAAGAAAACCCTAAACTGATCCAAAAAGCTCCTAGACCTGAAAAATGAATTCAGTAAAGTCACAGGATACAAATCAATGTACACAAATAAATCAGTAGCACTGCTATACACCAACAACTAAGCTGAGAATCAAATCAAGAACTCAATGACTTTTACAACAGCTGCTAAATATAAATAAATAAATAAATAAATAAATAATTTAGTAATATACTTACCCAAGGAGGTAAAATAGCTCTACATAAAAAATTACAAAACACTGCTGAAGGAAATCATAGATGATATAAACAAATGGAAACACATCCCATGCTCATGGATGTGTAAAAACAATATTGTGAAAATGACCATATTCCCCAAAGCAATCTACAGATTCAATGCAAGTCCCATCCAAATGCCATCATCATTCTTGACAGAACTCAAAAAATATATATATTCATATGAAATCATAAAAGAGCCCACATGGACCAAGCAAGACTAAGCAAAAAGAAAAAAATCTGGAGACATCTCATTACCTAACTTCAAATTATACTATCAGGTTATAGTTACCAAAAAAACATGATACTAGTAGAAAAATAGGCATATTGATTAATTGCATACATAACCCAGATATAAAGCCAAATACATACAGCACACTGATCTTCTACAAAGCATACAAAAACATAAAGTGGGGAAAGGACAGCCTGTTCAATAAATCATGCTGTGAAAATTGGCAAGCCACATGTAAAATGAAACTAAATCTTCATCTCTCACCTTATGCAAAAATTAACTCAAGATGGATTGAACACTTGAATCTAAGACTGAAACCACAAAAATTCTAGAAGATAACATCAAAAACATTTTCTAGACATTGGCCTAGGCAAAAAGATTATGACTAAGAACAAAAAATCAAATGCAATAAGCACAAACATAAATAAATGGGACTTAATTAAACTAAAGAGCATCTAAACAGCAAAATAAATAATTAACAGAGTAAACAGACACTGCACAAAGTGAGAGAAAATATTTGCAAACTATGCATCTGACAAAGGACTAATATCCAGAATCTACAAGGAGCTCATATAAATCAGCAAAAGCAAAGAAACAAACAAATAATCTCATCAAAAAATGAGTAAAATACATGAATAGATCATTCTCAAAAGAAATATACAGTCAACAAATATATGAAAAATATCCTCAACATAACTAATTGTCAGGGAAATCCAAATTAAAACCACAATAAGATACCACCTTACTTCTGCAAAATTGGCCATAATTAAAAGGTCAAAATCTAATATATGTTGGTGTAGATGTAGTAAAAAGGGAACCCCTTTACAATTCTGATGGGAATGTAAACTAGTACAACCACTATTGAAAACAGTATTGAGATTCCTTATAGAACTAAGAGTAGAACTACCGTTCAATCCAGCAATCCCACTACTAGTACTGAGTATCTATCTAGACAAAAAGAAGTAATTATATGCATGCACACACATGTTTATAGCAGCACAGTTTACAATTGCAAAAATATGAAACCAACCTAAATGCCTATCAACCAATGAGTGGTTAAAAAAAAATGTGGCATATATATATATATATATATATATATATATATATATATATCACATTTGTTTATATATATATATTTTTATTTTATGGCTATTCTGCTACATATATATATATATATATATATATATATATATATATATATCATAAAATGAAACAAAACAATGGCCTGTGCAGCCACTTGGATGGAGTTGGATGCCATTACGCTAAGTGAAGTAACTGAGGAATAAAAATACAAATATTTTATGTTCTCGCTTATAATTGGAAACTAAGGTATCAGGATGCAAAGGCATAAGAATGATATAATGAACTGTGGGGACTTAGGTAGAAGGCTGAGAGGTGGATGAGGAAGAAAAGACTATATATTGTATACAATGTACACTGCTCGGGTAATGGGTGCACAAAAATCTCAGAAATCACTGCTAAATAACTTACCTATGTGACCAACAACTACCCAAAAACTACTGAAACTAAAAAAATAATAATAATAAATGTTTGAGGTGGCAGATATACTAATTATTTTGTATGAAAAGAAAACAAATTTGGGGGCACCCAAATCACTAATCTAAAGGAAAATGTCAAGCTAGGAACTGTTTAGGGCAAACCTGCCTCCCATTCTATTCTCCCCTCTACTCACTCAGATAAATGCAGATTTGATTGCCTCCTTTGGACAGGCTAATCAGAAACTCAAGAGAATACAACCATTTGTCTCTCACCTATATGTGGCCTGGAAGCTCCTTCCCTGTTTTGAGTTGTCCCACCTTTTTGGATGGAACGAATAACAGCTTACATATATTGATTGACGTCTCAAGTCCCCCTAACATGTATAAAATCAACCTGGGTCCAAACCACCATGTGCTTATGTCATCAGGATCTCCTTAGGCTATGTCAAGGATGTGCTTCCTCAACCTTGGCAACATAAACTTTATAAATTAACTGAGCTCTCTCTCAGATATTCAGGGTTCACATTTGGTTTGATCATTACACATTCTATATATGCATTGAAATGTCACTCTCTATCCCATAAATATGTACAATTATGTATCAGTTAAAACAATTATATAGGTAAGAAAAAAAATCAGTGAAATATATAGTTGGATTTTTGAGAAGATAAACAAAATTGGCAAGCTTTAAGACTGACTTAGTAAGGAATAAAAAGAGAAAATTCAAATAAACAAAGCCAGAGATGAAATGGTAGACATTAGTACTGATTCAGAAAAACAAAGAATTATAAGAGATTATTAAGCATGACTATATGCCAACACATTGGAAAACCTAGAAGAAAAACAAATTCCTGGACACATATTGCCTACAAATTCTGAATCAAAAAAGAAAATATAAACAGACTAATAACGAGTAATAAAATTGAATCGGTAACAAAAAAATCACCCATCAAAGAAAAGCCCAACTCCTAAAATATTAATTGTAGAATGCTACCAAACATTTAAGATGAGTTAATACAATTTTTTCTCAAACTATTCCAGAAAATTTAAAAGGAGGAAAACCTTTCAAATGTATTCTATGAGGCCAACATTATTCAAGTATCCAAACCAGACAAGAAGAAAGGAATTTACAGGCCAATATATCTGATAAACATGATGTAAACAGCAACAAAATACCAGCAAACTAAATTTATTTAACAGAATATTAAAAATAACATTTACTGTGATCAAGTGAGATTCATATCAGCAATGCAAAGATGGATCAACCTATGCAAATCAATAAGTGCAAGTTATTACATTAATAAAATGAAGATTAAAAACCATATTAACTCAATATTTGCAGAAAAAGTATTTGATACACTTCAACATCCTTCATAATAAAAACTCTTAACAAGTTAGGCATAGAAGGTACATACCTCAACACAATAAAAGCCATATGTGACAATCCCACAGTTTGGGGAAATTTGAAAGCTTTTTCTCTAGGATCTGGGATGAGATAAAGATGCCCATTTGCATAACTTTTATTCCACATAGTACTGGAATTCCTAACAAGAGCAATTAGGCAAGAAAGAGAAATAAAAGTCATTTATATGAAAAAGAGGATATCAAATTATTCATGCTTGCAGATTACACTATTTTATATAGAGAAAACTTTAAAGATTCTACCATAAAGTTAGAAGCAATAAATTCAGTTTATTTACAGTATATAAAATAACATATCAAAATCAGTAGCACTACTACACGTTAATAGTAAACTATCTGAATAAGAAATTAAGAAAATAATACCATTTATAAAGCTATAAAAATAAGATTTCTAGAAATGTATTTGCTTGAGGAAGTGAAGGATCACTACACTGAAAACTATAAAATGTTAATGAAAGAAATTAAAGAGGACACAAATAACTAGAATATATCCCAAGTTGATGAATTAGAAGAATTAATATAATTAGAATGTTTATATTGCCAAAGCAGTCTGTACAGTCAATGCAATCCCTATAAAAATACCAATGGCATTCTACATAGAAACAAAAAAACAATATCCTAAAATTCTCATGAAAGCACAAATGATTGTGAATTATTAAAGTAATCTTGAGTGAAAAGAATGAAGCTAAATGCATCACACTAACTATGATTTGGTCTTAATAATAGACTAATACAAAGATTTGGATGTCAGGCAAAGCTATAGTCATGCAAACAGCATGGTATTGTTATAAAAAGAGACATGCAGACCAATGTAATAGAATAAATATCTCAAAAAAAAATGCATCTACAGCCAACTAAGTTTTTCCTAAGATGTCAAGAACTCATGTTGGAGAAAGAATAGTCTCTTCAATAAATAACATGAGAAAAATTGGATACCCACATGCAAGAATCATGAAACTGACACCTATCAACTCAAAATAAAAACTAAAATGTGAGAATGGAAAGTATGAAACTACTAGAAGACAAGTTAGAAAACACACTTCATGACACTGTTTTTCACAAATATGTTTTAGATAAAAATCTCAAAAGCAAAAGCAACAAAAGCACAAATAGACAAAGGATTTTATCAAATTAGAAAGCTTCAGCATAACAAAGAAAACAATCAACAGGGTGAAGTAAAGCCTACATAACAAAACAAAATATTAAAAACTATACATCTGATTATCTGATAGGAGTTTAATATCCACAGTATGTAAGAAACTCAAAAATTCTACAGTTAAATTATACTTCAATAAGAAATAAACAAAAGATCTGAATAGATATTTCTTAAATAAATAGAAGAAGGTTATAGAACACCAAGAAGATTTAACTCAAAAAAGACTATCTCAAGGCATTTAATAATCAAACTCCCAAAGGTTAAGGATAAAGAAATAATTATAGAAGCAACAAGAAAAAAGAAACAAATAACATACAATTGAGCTCCAATATGTCTGTCAGCAGACTTTTGTGTAGAAACTTTATAGCCAGGAGATAAAGACATAACATATTTAAAGTGTTGAAGAAGAAAAAAAAAAACACAAGAAAAACAAACAAAACAAAAAACAAAAAAACAACCTTCACCCTACAATACTATATCTGGTGAAAATATTATTTAACCATAAAGAAGAAATAGGCTATCCCAGACAAACAAAAACTAAGGGATTTCATCAATACCATACCTGTCTTACATGAAATGCTAAAGGGAGTACTTTAATTAGAAAGAAACAGACATTAATGAGCAATAAATAACTACCTGAAGGTACAAAACTCACTTGTGATAGTAAGTACACAGCAAAACACACAATATAATAATACTGTAACTGTGGTGTGTAAACTAGTTTTACCCTAAGTAGAAAACTAAATGATAAACTAATCAGAAATAACTCTCACAATTTTTCAAGACATAGTACAATAATATATGAGTGAAAACAACAAAAAGATAAAAAGTGGAGAATAAGCTTAAAAAAGTTTTTATTAGTTTTTTTTGCTTGTTTGTTTACGCAAATGGTGTTAGTTGTTATCAGATTAAAATAACAGGTTATAAGATAGTATTTCAAGATCTCACGGAAACCTCTAAAAAACTAATAATACAACGGATCCACAAAAAATACAAAGTGAGAAACTAAAGCATATCACCAGAGAAAATTACCTTCACTAAAAGGAAAACAGGAAAAAATAAAATAAAACAGGAAGAGAAGACCATAAAACAACAACTAAACAAATAACAAGATGGCAGGAGGAAGTCCTTATTTATCAATAACAACACTGAATGTAAATGATTAAACTCTCCAATCAAAAGACATAGACTGGTTGAATGAATGAAAAAACAAGACCAATTAATCTCTTGCCTACAAAAAACACACTTTACCTATAAAGACACACATAGAGTGAATATAAAGGTGAGGCAAAAGGTATTTCATGACAATGTAAACCAAAAGAGAGCAAGAGTTACTGTACTTCTATCAGACAAAATACATTTCAAGACATAAACTATAAGAAGAGACAAAGTCGCTATATAATGATAAAAAGGTTAATTCAGCAAGAGGATATAACAATTTTAAAGATATATATGCACTCAACAGTGGAGCACACAGAGATATAAAGTGAATATTATTAGAGCTAAAGAGAAAGATAGGCTCCAATAAAATAACAGCGGGAAACTTCAACACTCTACTTTCATCATTGGACAGATCTTTCAGACAGAAATCAACAAAGAAACATCAGCCTTAATCTTCATTTTAGAATAAATAAACCTAGTAGATGTTTACAGAACATTTCATCCAACAGCTGCAGAATACACATTATTCTTCTCAGTACATGGATTATTCTCATGAATAAACCATATGTTAGGTCACTTCAGTTTTCTTTTTCTTTCTTTATTTTTTAAGTGCCACATTATTTGAAGTGCATGCATCATTTGAAGTGCCTACATCAAAAAATAAGAAATACTTCAAATAAACAACCTAAGAATGCATCTTAAGGAACTAGAAAAGCAAAAGCAAACCAACCCCAAAATTACTAGAAAAAATAATATAGGTCAGAGGACAGATAAATGACATTGAAACAAATAAAGCAATACAAAAAGATCAATGAAACAAAAAGGTTTTGAAGTTAACAGAAGCAATAAACCTTTAGTCAGACTAATTAAGAAAAAATAAGAAAGAGGGAAGACCCCAAAAAATAAAATTAGAGACAAAAAAAGACATTACAACTTATACTGCAGAAATCCAAAGGATTATTAGTGGCAACTATGAGTAATGTCTGCAATAATTTGGGAAATCTATAAAAAAATTAATACATCTCCAGACCCATATAACTAACCCACTATTGTACCATAAAGAAATCCAAAACCTGAACAGATTAATAACAAGTAATGAGACTGAAGCCATAATAAAATGTCTCCAGCAAAAAAAAGAAAAAAAAAGCCTAGGATCCAATGGCTTTATTGTTAAATTCTACCCAATGGTTAAAAAAGGATAGCATGATGCTGTGGTGAAAACAAGAACACAGACCAATGGAACCGAATAAGAACCCAGAAATAAATCCATATACCTACAGTGAACTTATTTTTGACAGAGTTGCCAAGAATGTACACTTGGGAAAAGGCAGTCTCTTCAAAAAATAATTATGGGAAAACTTCATATTCATAAGCAAGAGAATATACAACAATAGATGAATGGAAAAAGAAAAGGTGGTACATATGCATAATGGAGAACAATTTAGTCATAAAAAAGAATGAGATCTTGTCATTTGCAAGAACATGGATAGAATTAGAGGTGTTTGTGTTGAATTAAATAAGATAAACACAGAAAGACAAACTTTGCATGTTCTCACTTATTTGTGGGAGCTAACAGTTAAAACATTTGAACTTGTGTAGACGGAGAGTCAAAGGATGGCTACCAGAAGCTGGAAAGGGTATCTGGTTGATAGGCAGGATGTGAGGATGGCTAATGAGAATAAGAAATAATTAGAATGTATAAGACCTAGTATTTGCTAGTACAATAGGATGATTACAGTCGAAAATAATTTAAATGGATATTTTTAAATAACTAAAAGAATATAATTGGATTGTTTGAAAACAATGAATAAATGCTTGATGTGATGAGTATCCATTTTACCCTGACTTAATTGTCAAGCATGGCATTCCTGTATCAAAATATTTTATGTAACTCATATATACATCTACTATGTACCCCCCAAATTAAAAATAAATAATAAATTTAAAAATTAAAAATAGAATTACCATATGAGCCAGTAATCTCATTGCTAGATATATATTCAAAGGAAATTAAATCAGTATGCAAAGGTTATCTGTACTCCCCTGTTTATTCCAGCACTAATCACAAAAGCCAAAATACGGAGCCAACCAAACTGGCCAATAGTGAATAAATGGATAAACAAAGGGTGCTATACACAATGTGATAGTATTCAACCATTGAAAATAATTAGGTACTGTCATTTGTGACAACATGGATGAACCTAAGTACATTATGTAAGTACGATACATCAAACACAGAATGACAAATACCACATAATCTCACCCAAATATAAAATCTAAAAAAGTTCATCTCAGAGAAGTCAAGAGTAGAATGGTAATTACCAGAGGCTGGGAAGGGTAGAAGAGAGGGGAGAAGGGGAGAGACTAGTTAACAAGAGAAATTAATTCAATTGTAGAGTAGGATGAATATAATTAATGATAATGTATTACACATTTCAAAATAGCTAAAAGCAAGGAATTTGAATGTTCTCACCACGAAGACATCATAAATGTTTAAGATGATGAATTTGCTGATTACCCTGATTTGATCATTATACAATGTATACATGTGTCAAACAACATTATACCCCATAAATATGTGCAATTATTATGTATCAAATTTATTATGATACTTATTAATATTTATACAATTGTTATATATTAAAAATAAAATGAAACAAAACCCACAAATATATAGGAGAAATATAGAGGTTTCTCTGACAGTGTATAAATATATTTTTTATTTTCTAAATTTTGTGATCTTTCTGTATTTATCCACATTTCAAATTTGTAATTTGTAAATTTATAATTCATTCTAATAGAATACTCACTGTTTAATTTTGTTCTTATAATGTTATATTATTGTTTGTAAAGAGAGCATCTTAAAGTACATAAATTTTTGGATTCACAATTATTGACCTATACCTGTCTATGAGGGGGTTTCAACACCTTAACTCTACCCATTAACCCCCAGTGCATAAATCCACATTTTTAACTTCTTCAGATAATTCACATTGAATTATATGTAGGAGAATTTCAGTCTTTCAGAGGAAGAAAGCAAAAAAGAATCTGGAAATCTGAATGCCTCTCAAACTCTCAACGCTTTTTTCTCACATTTTGTTTTCTAAGAAGCCTGATTACCGTGGTCACTACTTGTTTCTGACTGTAGTGACAAACTTAATTCTTTTCCTTGTTTTAGCTTAATACCATGGCCTTTATAGAAGGAAGATGTGGAATCCAAATAGCTAAATAACAGGAAAATCTTGACATGAAAACTAAGGAGCACACCAGAGAAAAATTTACTTTCTAAAACAAAAATATTTATGTTAAGATTGAAAACTGCCTAAAATTTATAAGATTCACTAAAATACGATTTTTTTTTGGAGCAAGAGCTTGGTATCAGAAACAATGAAACTTTATGAAAATATTAACTCTGTAGCACATCCTGGCTTCCTTAATCCATTGAACCAGAATGGTTAGGGGTCCCCTCACTTTTTTTTAAAGTTCTCAAAGTGAGACAGGTACAATCTCTTCCAAAGTGTATTCTGCAAAAGCTAACCTAGTAGCCCGTGCCTACACAATGTGTTATTGAGTCTCTGGATTAACCCCACAGTTGGTCAGGTATTTTCTATGATCTGACTTTATCAGTCATTATTATAATTATAAGGCTCTTGTTTGACCCAAAGACTATTTGTTTTAAACTTTCTCTTCTCGATTTTTCTAATATTTATTAAGCTATTACTAAATACTATGCAAAAAAATTTAATCATATTTTTCTTAAGCCCTTATTTCAATTCTGTTGTGGATTGAATTGTGTCCCCAAAAAGAAAGTGTTGAATTTCTAACCCACAGTATCTCAGAATGTGTTCTAATTTGAAAATACAGCCATTGCAGATGTAATTACAGGTATGACTCAGGCCACCATGATAAAGCAAATAACACAATAAAACAAGCAACACCAATATCTAGGTTTCCCAGTATATATAAAAGTTGCTTTTACACTATGCCATAGTCTATTAACCATATAGTAGCATTACATCTAAAAAAGTACATAGCTTAATAAAAAACATTTTTTTTTGTATAAAATGCTAGCTGTTATAAGAGCCCTCCATGAGTTGTAAACTTTATTGCTGGTGGAGGGTTTTATTTCAAATGTACATAGCTGCTGACTGATCAGTATGGTGGTTGCTATAGGCTGGTGTGGTTGTGGCAATTTCTTAAAATAAGACAACAATCGACTTTGTCACATTGACTCATCCTTTTAGGTAAGTTTTATATTTTTATTTTTATAGAATGCAGTACTATTTGATAGCATTCTATTCACAGAACTATTTTAAAACATCAGTCTTTTCCAGCTCTGACACTGCTTTATCAACTAAGTTCATGAGGTATTCTAAATCCTTCATTATTTTTTTAAATCTTTTTTAAAAATTTATTTATTTTACTTTAGGTGCATACTATATCTGGTATTTCTCCCCATGTTGTCCCTCCCCACCTTTGCAACATCTTTACCAGGAGTAGTTTTCATCTCAAGAAACCAGTTTCTTTGCTCATCCATAAGAAGCAAATCCTCATTAATTCAAAATTTACCATGAGGTTATAGCAATTCATTTATATCTTTAGGCCTCAATTCTAGTTCTCTTGCTATTTCCACCGTATCTGCAAAGTGCAAGACTTTCTTTTGTAAGGTGCAAGACTTTCTTCACTGAAGTCTTGCACCTTACAAAATAATCCATGATAATGGAAATGAACATGTTCTAAACTCCTATTAATGTTGATAATTTGACATCCTCCCATGAATTGGGAATGGTTTTAATGGCATATAGAATGGTGAATCCTTTCTAAAGAGTTTTAAATTTACATCACCCAGATCCATCAGAGGAATCACTATCTATGGCACTACAGCCTTACAAATGTATTTCTTAAATAACAAGATTTGAAAATTGAAATTATTTTTTCATCCATAATCTACAAAATAAATATTGTGTTAGGAAGAATAGAAACATTCATCTCCACATACATATCCATCAGAGCTCTTAGGTGATCAGTTGTGTTGTTAATAGTAATATTTTGGAAGGCAATTTTATTTTTCTTAGGAGTAAATCTCAACAATGGGCTTTGATATGATTTAGCTGTGTGTCCTCATCAAAATCTCACCTTGAATTGTAATAATCTCCATATGTTAAGGGAGGAAACTCCTGGGAGGTGATTAGTTTATGAGGGTGTTTCCCCCAGGCTGTTCTCATGATAATGAGTGAATTTTCAGGAGTCTGATAGTTTTATAATGGGCTTCCCCCACTCTTGGCTCAGCAATCATTATCCCAACTGCTGCTCTGTGAAGAAGTGCCTTCCACTCTAATTGTAAGTTTCCAGAGGCCTCCCCAGCAATGCAGAACTGTGAGTAAATTAAACCTCTTTTCTTTATAAATTAGCCATTCTTGGGTGTTTCTTCATAGCAGAGTGAGAGCAGACTAATACAGGCTTAAAATTCATTAAACTATGCTGTGAACAAATGTACTGTCATCCAGGCTGTGTTTAATTTATAGAGCACAAGCAGAGTAAATTCAGTATAATTACTAAGGGTCTTAGGATTTTTAGAATGGTGAATGAGCATTGGCTACAACTTAAAGTCATCAGCTGCATTAGCTCCTAACAAAGTATTCAGCATGTCTTTGAAAGCCAAGCATTGACTTTTCCTCCCTAGCTATGAAAGTTCAGGATGACATCTACAAATAAAAGAATATTTTGTCTACATGAAAATCTCTTGTTTAGTGTAGGCACTCTTGTTAATGATGTCAGGTAAATCTTCTGGATAATATGCTAAAGTGTCTACCTCAGGACTTGCTACTTCATCTTGCAATTTTATCTTATAGAGACAACTTCTTTCCTTAAACCTCATGAACCAACCATTACTTGCTTGAAACTTTTCTTCTGCAGCTTCCTCTCCCCTCTCAGCCTTCAAAAAATTGTAGAGATTTAGGGACTTGCTCTGGATTAGGCTTTGACTTAAGGAAATATTGCAGCTGGCTTGTTCTTCTACACAGACCACACAAACTTTCTCTATATTAGCAAAAAAGCTTTTTGCTTCCTTTTCATTTGTGTGTTCTGGAATAGCACCTTTTATTTCCTTGAAAAAATTTTTCTTTGCATTCACAACTTAGCCAACTGTTTGGTGCAAAAGGTCTAGCTTTTAACATATCTAAGCTTTTGACCTGACTTCCTCAATAATCTTAATCATTCTCAGCTTATGATTTAAAGTGAGTTCCTGGGATGCATCCTTTCACTTGAATACTAACAGGCCAATATGGGGTTATTAATTGGCTTAATTTCAATATTATGTATCTCAGGAAATAGGCAGGCCTCAGAATAGGGAGAGAATCAGGGAAATGGCTGGTTAGTGGATCAGTTAGAAAACACATTTATCAATTAAGTTTCCTGTGTTTACATGGGCATAATTTGTGGTGCTCCAAAACAATTATAATAGTACCATAAAAGATCACTGATCACATACTACCATAATAGGTTTAATAATAATTAAAATATTTGAAATATTGTGAGAATTATGCAAATGTAACACAGAGACATGAGTGAGCATATGCTGTTAAAAAAGAAGTCACTGGCCGGAACCAGTGGCTAACGTCTGTAATCCCAACACTTTAGGAGGCGGAGGTGGGTGAACCACGAGGTCAGGAGATCAAGACTAGCCTGACCAACATGGTGAAACCCCATGTCAACTAAAAATACAAAAAAAAAAAAAAATTAGCCAGGTGTGGTGGCACATGCCTGTAGTCTTAGCTACTTGGGAGGCTGAGGCAGGAGAATTGCTTGAACCTGGGGGGCAGAGGTTGCAGTGAGCCCAGATCGCGCCACTGCACTCCAGCCTGGGTGACAGAGCAAGACTCCATCTCAAAAAAAAAAGAACAGGAAAAAAGTTGCTGCTAGATTGGCTGGATATAGGGTTGCAGAAACTTTATATTTTTAAAAAGTGCAGTATCTGTGAATCATAACAAAGTAAATCAAAATAAAAGTAGGTAAGCCTGTAGTTAAAATAAGGTTATCCTTGAGTAGAGTGGGCTCTTATTCCAGTGAGACTGGTGTGCTTATAAAAAGAGAAGAGACACAGACAGAGACACAGGGAGAATGATATCTGCAACAGAGACAGAGAGTCCAAATCAAGGAAGAAGCATTGTTGGCAAGCTGAAAGAAGCTAAAGGAGAGGCAAGAAGTGATACTTTCATACAGGTTTCGGAGATAGCACGGCACAGCTAACACCTTGTTCTTGAATTTCTGGCCTCCCCTTCTGTGACATGATAAATGTTTGTTGTTTTAAGCCACCCTGTTTTTGGTACTTGGTTGCAGCACACCTAGAAAATTAATATAAATTTTGTGAGAAAGATTGTCATTTTTATCAGAGGCTCTGAAAAGTTAAATAAGTTATCCAAGTGTACCATATTGATGGTAAGTAATACTGTCTGTATCAAATCCAGTGTTTTTTCCTATAAGTATTTCTTGTTTTAAAAATCACATAAAACTTATGCGTAACTCATGAACTCTACTATGATAAAATATGGTAAAAACAAATATTTCATAATGTCTTTGAGTGGAATCTTGTATGTATTCTCTCAGGAGTAAATAGCAATAGAATGTTTTCTTTTTTATGAGTGAAAGTACTGATATTCTCTGGTGTCTCTAATTGGATGCCATATGTTGAACTCTGTCAACCCTTTTCATCCGTATGCCCTCTATGACAACCCTCAAAATCAATAAGAATGCTAAAATTAAATCAGACTGTATGTGTTGAGAGAATCATAAAAACTGTATAATCCAGATACTTTGGTTAATGACTGAACACACAAAAAGCACAGTAGAACTCTATTTATAAAAATCAATACTGGTCCTCATTTGTAGAAGCAACCTTTAATGTCTTTTCTGTTAACATCAATTTTGAGGAAATGTTTTATATGCATCATTTTTAGAAACATTCCTCAGTTGCAGCTTTGGAATACAAATTAAAGCACTCATAGGATTGTTTTGTTATGTATGAATGCAGATACAAAATTATATTTAGATAGAAAAATGCAAGTACATAGTTTAACAAAATGAACTCTTGAGAACATTTGATTTCAGTAGGTTTATGGAATGATATATATTTATACAATAGAGATCTTTAAAAATGAAACTACTTTGGAGTTTCAATTACTATAAGCTAATGTCAAAAATGTTATAATAAAATTCTCATATATAAAAAGTGTGAGATATAATTATCAGTGACATTGTTAGATTTTATTTTAATTAATTTAATCTTTTGTGTATTTGATGGAGTTAATTGAACACACAATTTAGCAGTATTGGTAATTTACATATTATGGACCTTCCATTGACTATTGAGTTTCCTAAAATAACCTAAATATATTTAAGGTCTGGATCACATATTATCTCCTGAAAGAAAATGAAATCCCATGGCTAATATAATCATCAAAAGAAAATTTGAGCTACAATTGCCTCATTTTAATTTCATTGCCTGCTATGTCTCTAAGATTTTTTGGTGAAAGCTTTGATTCTTTTAAATATGAATCTTTTAAATTTTCAATATATTCCAAAATGAAAAATCCCAAGTGATTAGACAAAACACAAACTAAGTCTGCAAGTTTATGTGGAAAGATCAGCTGAACTGAGTGAGACTTTTAGAGGTCAACTGGCTTAGTGATATCCAAGTGTGAATATTTCTGAAGTTAAAATTTCAGCCTTAGCTTCCTACACTATTATTGGCTATGAGAATACTAACACATTAAAATTAGTCAAGTTAATGTTAAAGTTAGAGAACACATTTAATGAATTTGCCCCTTTTTGCAGCAAGGAAAAAATGTAGAAATTAAATGTTTTAATCTCATGGAATATGTAGATCTGCTTCATAGTATATTGCCTAATGAAACAAAGAGATAATTTTCCCTTGTGTTTTTTTTAATATATACATATATATATTCTTATCAATTATTTATCTTTTACATCACTTGTTTTCTGCCTGGCTCTTAAACAATATTCAAAACAACCCTGAATTGTGCCTGAGTGTATATTTTCAAGTTCCTTGAATGTAGACAAGTCCTTTGAGCTATAACCTAACTTGTGTTGTAACATTTTCTTAATGCAATATTTATTAGGTGACTTCAGGCCAGGTTGAGAGTAATTTTGGTACCAAGTATGTGGCAAACCTCTTAATCTTTCTGATTGAGGTTGATTTTAAATTTGATGGGTGTCTTTGCACTCATAAATCAGCTGAAATCTCCTTATGTAGAACTATAATATGTTAAATGTGTATTTCTAAATTTTTATAAGATATTTTAGTGTCTTCTTGGATGTTGGGAAACTATCTCAAATGTCTGGAGTCTATAACTTGAGCTGCAGGATTGCTAAAGAGAAAATACCTTGTCAGTACATTCCTTTACAAAGATCCACGTTTGGGACGTTTACTTATAATTGGTTTACAATAAGCTTTAGTTATTGTTTGATACTCGGTTTACTAAACTGGGAACAAGGCCAAATTTATCATAGCTTGAATCCTCTATTATCACATTCAATGGTGATTATGCTTGAAGGAGAGAACAAGATGGCATCTGTATCAGAAGTCTGCACAGGGGCACCCTTATTATAGGGTAGGTTGAACGTCTACTGAAAAATAAATTTGCACTAGCTTCTGTGTTATTTGATCCCCTAACAATAAACCCGGGATACAAAAGCGATGTCTTAGGAATGCTTCAGAAACAAATTTTTAATAATTTTTTCTACTTTTTATTTACAATTTTTCTGATATTTGATTTTTTCTTGAGGGTTTTTTTTTGTGAATTCTCATTTATGTTTTGCTTAAATGTCCTTAGCTTTCCCTATAAATCAAAATAAGTAGCTTAGTGCAGCTTTGTCACAGTATTAGCAATGAACTCATGTGTTTCTGAGACTCAGGTTTTGTCTGTGTCAAACTTCCTCAATAAAGTAACTATTTACTCATAAAAACTGATCAATAAATTTCCTCTCAAGAGACTCTTAATTTTAGTGGTAATAACGTTTATACACAATGCACTGATCAGCTTTTCTAGTGCCCCAATATTTAAATTCATGCAAATATTCAAATTGAACATGACCTACATACACATTGAATTATCTTTGACATAGGAATAATATTAACATAGAAATATTTTTAAATGTTTTAGAACACATTAAGTTTTTCAAATTTTTAACACTGATTAACTTATAGTTTATGCAATCAAATCGTTTTAGAGACTATAACTACCACATGGTAAGTTAAGAGCTTAGATATTAAAGGCAAACTGCATGGCTTGAAATCACAGTTCTACTATCAGTTTGGTGATCTGGGAAATCACTTAACATCTTTGTATTTCAATTTTCTTGTGTATGAAATGAGGCTACTAATAATATCTATTTGCTTTCTTATTTTCTCCTTCTTGTTTTTCTTAGATACCAGGGTCTCTTTCTGTCATCCAAGCTGGACTACAATGGTGCCATCAAAGCACATTGCAGCTTCAAATTCCTGGGCTCAGATGATCCACCTTAGCATCCTGAATAGCTGAGACTTGCAGGTGTGTGACACCATTCTCAGCTAATTTGCTTATTTATCATTATTATTGTTTTTTGTATAGATGGGTTCTTGCCCTGTTGCCCAGGCTGGGCTCAAAATCATGGCTTCAAATGATCCTCTTGCATTGGGCACCTATATGTAAATGATAAATAAATGCTCAGTGGGGAGAATGAAAAAGAAATAGTTTTGTTTTTCTACTTTTGTCAATTCCTGCTTCTTAAAAAAAAAGTATTTTTCATGCTTTTAGCTGTTTCTTTTGTTTCTTAATATTATAAAATTACATGCTAAATATGCTAATATTACTAATTTTAGAGTTATGAATAGAACATACTGACTTCATATTGGGAAAATGGAAGATTTATGCCCATCATATTATCTCTCTACCATAAACTACCATATGCAAAACAACTTCATAGTAGTTTTGTTTAGATCAACATTAATGTCATTATACAAGCATTATTCAAAGCTGAATCAGCAAATAAAATAAAATTACATTTTCTTCTCAACATAACTTCCTTTTTTTGCCTAAAGGAAAGGACTATTTTTGTTTCTTTTGTTTTGTTTTCCATTCGCTTAGTTTCTTCTAAGTACTTATGATTAATTCACGCCAAAATTCTGCCATAATATTACTTTCAATATGTTAACAAATACTCAAATTATCAACCAACTGCAAATAGTGGTTCTCAGTAGGTCTGACGTAGAAGTGCTTCTTTTCTTACTATAAAATCAGGGTTTCCTTTATTTCTTTCTTTTTTCCTTTCTTTTCTTTACCCTTCTTTCTCTCCTGTACTGATTTCCTTATTTTCTTGATGCTTTTTTGTTTAAATTCTTTGAGACAAAATATTTCCAGGGGTTTCTTAGACAGTGTGAGTAAGAAGTGAGTTTTTGGAGACCATACATGTCTGAAAATATTTTTACCTCAATATTAGATTAATAAAGCAGATGGATAAGAATTCAATGTAGAAAAAGAGAAGACTTAAATACCAAAATATAATGCTTTCTAGCTTCCAATTTGACTTTTTGGATTAACAATTACTTTAATTTTTAAAATATTTTAAGAATATCATAATTTGTATCTGTTTGAAAATGTAAAATATTATCAAATTCACATTTTTATTCTATCCAATATTCTAAACACTCTATGGTTAATAAAGCTTTGAGAAATTTTCTGTGTTTTACTTTGTTGATTATTTTCCTCATCCATATTATTATTCTAAGCTTTCTGGAATTTCTAGTTTGGATATTTATCTCCCTATATTATATCTCACATTTTAAAAATTTATCTGTGATGCTTTTTATATTTCATTTAATTTTTTTGATGTTCTGTTTACTGTGAGAATTTTCTTAAATTTATATTCCAACTTTATTGTTGGATTACTTCATACACACAGGCAGATACACCCAAACACAAGAAAATTTGTTTTCTTCTGTGACTTTTATATTGCATTCTGTTAATATTTCATGGATGCAATATCTTTTCTTATTACATATATACTTTTGTATTATGTGTTTAATGCTTCGCTATGCTTTTTTCTCTAATTTTTTGACTTATAATTCTGCTTTTGTTTAAAATTTTGATTTATAACTCTACTTCTGTTTTATTAGAGGTTTTATAAAAATTCCATCTGTAGATATTTAAGGCAATAAAATCTGCCTAAATGTTAATATAAGCATGCTCAAAATTTGAATGTTGGTCTTTATAATAGGAAAAGCTCATTTGTTTGATTAGTAGAGCTGAAAATTTCAGTGTCTGTTGATTTATGTTTTTGTATTTGTCATTATACACATGGAGATATTTTAGCATTTTTCAATGGATACGATTAAAGCATTTTACAGTATTAAAGACAGAGAGCAAAACGCGTGTTTAAAATTTATTTTAATTCAAAATTTAATTTAATTATTCTTAGTGTATTATTGTGGCCCTCTGAAGAAGTTTAGAGTCTTTTTAGAATAAATATTCTAAAGACCATCTGCAAGGGCACTCTTTAAGTACTTACTGAATGTTAACTCTTGTGCACATCCTTACTTTTTTGGCTCTGAAAGATGGCCTAAACTTATCTTGTGGTACTCCCTGAACCCGTGACTTATATTTAATGAACTCTGGTTCTTTTAATTGGAGACTGGAAACTAAGATCCAGATGCTAGAATTGGAAACTAAGATCCAGATCCTTGTTGGGTTACCAGGGTGTTATTATTTCAAGACCCTCTCAAAAGGCCCTCTAGACCTAGACAAAACAAGGCATAGATACATACACAAATAAAAATGTGTATACTAGTATGTGTGCACACATATTTCTGTAAATATTTTTATTATCAATTTATCTATATCAAATTAAGCACAAATTCATACTAGTGTCTCTGACTCTAATCCACTGTTATGCGAACTGTTTTGCCCATCTTCTCTTGCTTATCTGTAACTTCCAACTCACACAGTGAGAAACCTGACTTCTATCATTTGCCATCCACTTGCCTCCTTGTTCAATTCCAGTATACATATAAGAGTATTCAAACTTTTAATCCAACCCCTGTGGTAACCTATTTTATCAACCAGAATATGGTAGTTATGTACAGTTCTTTGGCCTTTAGTATTACAAACTCTATCAGAGTTACTATTCCCTCAACCTTCTTCAGTAAGGTTGTTTCATACATTTTTAACACAGTCATATTGTTTTGTCACATTCATTCCACAGTTGAATCATTATACCTCCTAAATGATATTTTAAAAATCTGAATTCATTAAGGTTCATATTTTTGTGCCATATAATTCAATGGATTTTGACAAATGCATAATGTCATATATCCTGCTATAGTATGGATATTTGTTTCCCTAAACCTCGTGTTGAAATTTGATCCACAGTGTTGGAGGTGAGGCCTAATGGAAGGTGTTTGGGTCATAGGGGCAGATTCTTCATGAATAAATTAATCTCCTCCCTATGGTGGTGGGGGCCCGAGTGAGTTTTTGCACTGTTGGTTTCTATGAGAGTGGTGCTTAAAAAGAGTCTGGCCCTGCCTTCCTCTCTTACATGCTTCTTCTATTACCACACACTCTGCACATACTGGCTCCCCTTTGTTTTCTGCCATAAATAGAAAGCAGCCTGAGGCTTTTACCAGATGCCCAGACTTCAAGTCAGCAGCATAGTGAGCCAAATCTTTTTTTCTTTGTAAATTACCCAGCCTAAGGTTATCTTTTAAATAGGAAAAAAAAAATCCCTTGTGTTTCACCTGTTCAACCCTCCCTGCCCAACCCAGACCCCTGGCAACCACTGATCATTTTATAAGTCACTACTGTTTTGTTTTTCCAGAGTTTTATATTACTGGAATAATACAGTATGTTACTTTTCAGACTGCTTTCTTATACTTAGCAATATGCACTCAACAATATTCATGTTGTTTCATTGTTTAGTAACTCAACCTTTTAAATATATAATACATTTCATTTTATAGTTGTACTACAGTTTATCAATTTGTTTATTGAAGGATATCTTGGTTGACTTCAGGTTTCAGTAATATGAATAAAGTTTCTATGAACGTTTGAATTTTTGTGCTGACATGAGCTTTCAAAATTAAGTCAATATGCAGAAGCATAATTGCTGGATAATATGGTAGATAATGTTTAGCTTTTCAATAAAATGTAAAGCTGTTTACAAAGTGGCTGAACAATTTTGCAACCCTAACAGCAATGAATAAGTGTTGCTATAGCTCCACATTCTCAGCAATATTTAGTATTGAGAGTTTTTTGCATGTTTACTATTCTAATAGGTGTGTGGGGTTTCACCTAGTTATTTTGATTTTCAATGCTTTAATGACAAGCAAACTAAAGCATCTTTTCTTATGCCTGTTTTCCATCTTTATATTTTTTAGTAAATGGTCAATTCATGTATTTGTCCATTTAAAACATTAATTGTCTCTTACTGTTGAATTTTAGAAGTTCTTTTTTTATGTTGAATCCAAATTTTTCAAATAATACAATGTTTTGCAGATATTTTCTCCCAATCTGTGATATGTCTATTCATTCTCTTAACAGTACATTTCATGGAGCAGAAGTTTTCAATTTTAATAAAGAACAACTTATCAATTTTAATGTGTCGTGCTTTGGATGTAATATCTAAAGATCCATTCCCGAACTCAAGATCTCATAACTTTTCTCCTGTCTTTTCTTCCATATTTTTTATAGATTTGAAATTTATATTTAATTGTTATTTATTTTGTATTAATTTTAGTAACAGCTGTAAGGTCTATGTTTAATTTTTTTTCCATCACCACTTCATGAAAAGACAATTATTTCTCCATTGGTCATTTTTACTTTTTTATCTAAAAGCAGTTGACCATATGCGTGTGGGTCTATTTCTGGGCCATTTTGTTCCAGTGATATACTTGTCTGTTCTTAGGCCAGTAGATTGCTATTTCAATTATTGTAGTTTTATTGTAAGTCTGGACATTAGGTAACATCTTTCCTTCCGTTTTGTTAATCAGTATTCTGTTGGCTATCCTGGGTCATTTGTCTTTCCGCATAAACTTTCTAAAGTTCATCGATATTCACAAAATAAGTTACTAGTGTTTTGATTAGATTTTATTGAATCTATAAATTAAGTAGGAAAAAATTTATATCTTAGCAATATTAAGCTTTCCACTCAATGAACAAAAAACAAACTTATCATTTCTTTGATCTTTGATATCTTTCTTCAGTTTTATAGTTTTCTACATATATATTCATTACATATTTATTAGACTTATAATTAAGCATTTTATTTTTTGGTGCTATTGAAAATTATTGTGTGCTCTAATTTTAAATTCCCATTTTTTATTACTGTTACATAACAAGCAATTAACTTTTTAATATAAGTCTTGTAATACAAGTTACCATCTATGTGCTCTTACTTTGTATGCATCCCATGGCATCTGATTTAGGCAAAATGATTTGGGGTGTGATTCTTTTTATTTGCCTGTGTCTCCATTTAGGGGTTACAGTTTACACTGTGAGCTCAATGTTCTGAAGGATTCATTAAAAATAATTGGTTTTCAGTGTCAGCTTTTTTTTATTTTTGGTAATGGCAGAAGTGAGAATTTCAAGATTATTACATGTTGATCTCCTCAAGTTTTCTTAATTATTTTAATCTATATGAATCTATATTTAGCTTCTTTATAAATTTGGTTTATGTATAACTGAATATTGTTGACAACCTGTATTTATAATTGATGTGTTGAGTCCATCCACATTTAAAGTAATATTTAAGATAGTTGAATTAATGCTTATTTTATAAAGGTTTTCTATTTGTTACACTTGCCATTTACTTATTTATTTCCCCTACTTTTCTACCTTCTATGATTTTCATTGAGCATTTTATATGATTAAATTTATTTATATCCTAGCATTTCCATGAAAATTCTTTTAAATATTTAGAGTTTGTACATTTGAATGATGTAAATCTGCCTTCAAACAGCACTATATTACCTTATGTATAATCACATTGTTTCTCTTTTGCAAATATTTTCAGTCATTTTCCACGTCCATGTGCAATAATCACCCAATATATTTTCACTTTTATTGTCTTCAATGGTTATCTTTTAGATTAAGATTTAAAAAAAAAAAAAGCTTAAACTTACCCTCATTTACACCTCCTCTGATGCTTTCTTTTCTCATATAGATCCAGTTTAGAATCTATATAATTTATCTTGTCTCTGAAGAACTCTTTTTAAAGTTCCTTTCCATTAAGGTGTATTTGTAATGGATGCCCACAGTTTATGTTTGTCTGAAAAATAGCTCGTTTCACTTTTACTTTTGAAGGCTAATTTCAGTAGATAAAGAATTTTATGGTCATGGGTTTGGTTTTTTTCTTCCAGTTTTTAAATATTCCATCCCACTCTTTTTTTGCTTGTGTGGTTTCTCATGAGAAGTCTACTGTAATTCTTATATAGCTAAGGTATTTCCTGCTCAACTCCTTCCAGTTTCTTTCAGGATATTTTCTTTGTGTTAGTTTGTCTGCAGTTTCAATATAATATGCCTAGCTGTTTTGGTCTTGTCTTATTTTGTTTTCATATTTGTTTCCTTATTTTTTATATGCATTAAATGTTTTTAATTGGGAAAAATTTATAGCTGTTATTAACTCAAATACTTCTGCAGCTCTCTGTGTTCTATTTTCTTTAGATACGGCAAATATTAATGTGTGATACCTTTGGAAATTGTCCCAGTTTATGCATATTTTCTTTCAAGATGTTTTCTCTCTGCATTTCAGTCTTTGAATATTCTATTGATCTATCTTTAAACTCAATATTGCTTTTTCTTCTTCTGTGTCCAGTCTTTTGATGAGACTGTCAATGCTGGGCTTCATATACGTTATAGTATTTTTGAGATATTCTCTACAATTTTTTGATTTCTAGCTTTTCCTTTAGAATCTTTCGAGTCTCTATTGCTCTGCTAATGTGATCTATTTTCCTTCCATGTTATCTATTTTTTTCATTAGAGCCATTAAAATATTAATTATAATTATTTTAAATTCCTTGTATAATAATTTCAATATCTGTGTCATATCTGAGTTTGGTATTGATGATTGTTTGGTTACTGCAGATTGTATTTTTCTTGCCTTTTATCATGACTTATGATTTTTGTTGAAAATAAAAAATATCATATTGAATAGTAACATCTGTGGCAAGTACACCTTTAGTGTGAGAGTTGATGTAAATCTGAATAGGAGTCATGCTGTGTTTACTATTTTCTGTGACTGTAGCTGCCAGAGGTTTGACTTTTTTCTAATGTCCTTCTTTTTGTCTTCACTTTGGACTTTCTACTTCCCTAAGTGCTTTCCTCAGAGAGAATTTCCCTCTTTTTCCTCCTTCAGATGCAATCTACTGTAATTACACGAAAGTACCTGTAAGTTTGATGTTAAGATGTGAAGATGAGGAAGCAGTCTACATCTTATGATTAAATCTCAGTCTTTTAGTAATCCTGTGTCTCTGAACTGTGATATTCACAAGTGTCTCCCCAGTGCTATACATTTTTTCCCTCCTATGTGAGAAAGAAATGCTAGAAATGTTAGGAGGTGCTAGAGTGTGAAGAAATGTTTTCCTGCAACTAAAGACATATTGTGATAAAGTATTTCCCTCTGGAGAGGAAGTCTTTAATGGATAATGTTGTGAACATATTTCACAATGCTTAATTTCCAATCTCCCTGCCAGTCCATCAGTGGATAGTTCTTAGCTTTACAGTATGAGAACTGGTGGGATTCCAGGAAGTAACCACAAAAACATGCGGTGGCACCCATAGACTAGAGCCCTTGGAGTTTCTTATCTTTTTCCTGTCTACACTTAAGCTCTAGCAATTTATTATAATGACCATTTTAGTATTTCTACTAACCTGTGGTTCCAGTAACTGCTGCTCCAGGGAATCAAATCATGGCTGAGACACTCTGAATTTCTTATCTCCATATTTTCAGGGTAGTGGTTTACCCTACAAATTCAATTTACTGATAGTCCAAAAATAGTAACTGATTTTTAGTTTACTCATTGATTTATTTTTTGTAAGAACAGGAGAGAAGATTTTCAAGGTTTTACATGTCACATTTGAATAAGGCGGTTTCTTTTGATATATTATTTTATTATTTATGTGTTTTATTCTAGAATTATACATATATTTCAATCTTTGGTACAATTCCATTCAATTCTCTACTCTAATTTGTCTAATTTGCCATTAAAGTATACCTTTTATCTTAATGTTATCTTTTGTTTCCCAGTTGTGATATTTCTATTTGATTCCTTGTTAGGTTTTTATTTTTTCGCTAAAATATTTTATCTTGTCAGTTAAAATTTTTAAACATAACAATTACACTTATTTAAATATACATATATATATATCAGCCCTAATATATAAATAACTTTTGCTGTTATTATCACTGCTATTTTATTTGCTTCTTGTAAATTCTTGTCATTTTTACATATTTTAATTTAATGCCAGAGATCGAATTTAAAAAATTAGCATGATTTGAATCTTTTAATCCTGTTACCTTTCTTCAGAAATAATATATTCTTGCTTTTCAGAAGTAGATTAATTAGGTATAGATAACATTTAGTCAAATGACTGGAAGATATACCTCGGTCTTTGTGATCTGTACATTACTCACAATTTCCTTTACCACTAAGGCCTATTTCTTTCTGTTCCCTAACAGTTATGCTTGACTTCTTTGTCAGACATTGAACTTCAAATGCTTTGGCCACTGTTTACGTGACTGTAAAAGCTCTGCCAATTGTTTTGCCTCTCAGCATCTATTTTAAAACTCACAAATGTTTCAAGAGGCAAAACTTGTCCAGGTTTCTACTTTTTGCATGATCTTTGTCCCTTACATCCTCAACTAGCTATAACTCAATGACTTTTACATGTTTTGCCTTCCAAATATCAGTTTTCTACTTGTCTTCACTGGGACAGTTATTTTCAGTTAAGCTGTTCCCCTATTGCAGGAAGCAGAAATCCTGTAATAATTGCTTATACAAACCTAATGTTTAATAGTTTTTTTACTAATTAAAAATATACACAAAATAATATTCAAAATCATTGAGTGCAAATCTTTAAAATTGTAGTCAAATAATGAATATTAAAGAAGACATTTATAAAAATAAATATCAATGAAGAATAAACTTCCTTTAAAATGCATATTAAAATGTTTGTAAACTTTGTTAGCCAGACCTGTCTTATTGATGTAAATCTACATAACAACCAGGATTTCATTATTTTTACAGCGGCACAAAATGTTTCCTGAAAACTTGCCTCACTTTTTTTTTTTTGTATGCTCTCATTTTCTTAGACATTTTCATTTGTTTCAGAGCTACTATATTCCTTCTTGTGAATTTCTCCTGAAAGTAATAATTCCAAGAAATATTGGGAATATCTATCTAAATATATAGGGAAAATAGATCTTAATGTAAATGTTTGCATGATATATTTTTATATTCAATGAAAATTATATAATTTAAGCCACTAGGCCTGCAGTAATATATCCTGAAGAATATAATCTAAACTCTAATTTTCAATCAATGTATATGATGATAATTATAATGTAAATGATACAACAAACACTCATAAAAATGAGAGTGGTCTTAATAACATTTAAAGGCTTTTATTCTCCTCACTATCTAATGACAATGTGCATTTGCTTTTTGATAACAAGGTAGAAGTTTTCTTGGATAAGGTTTATATATTATTAAGCTGTAAAATAAGTGTAGATGACTTGTTAGAACTGTCCTGTAGTATTATGAGAATAATTTTGTTATATATAGAAAATGTTGGCCATAGCATTTATTTCTGTCATTTCCTCTTTTTGTTTTTTTATTTTAAACCTACCCCTGCTGCAACAGCTCTTTGCCTGCCATTTTCTATGATGACGGAGTTTCTCTCTTGTTGCCCAGATTGCAGTGCAATGGCACGATCTCGGCTCACCGCAAACTCTACCTCACCGGTTCAAGCATTTCTCCTGCCTCAGCCTCCTGAGTACCTGGGATTACAGGCATGCGCCACCATGCCTGGCTAATTTTGTATCTTCAGTAGAGATGGGGTTTCTCCATGTTAGTCAGGCTGGTCTCAAACTCCTGATCTCAGATAATACACCTGCCTCCACCTCCCAAAGTGCTGGGATTACAGACATGAGCCTTGGCACCAGGCCTTCTATTTTGGCTTTTATCATAGCATAAATTAGTATTATTCATGTCTCTTCTCTTTTGACCATCCAGCTGAGGAAAGTCTTCATTTTAAAGAACTGATATCAAAATAACACCTCAAAAGAATTTTCATGATACTACATGTACTTTTTCTAGTCTGTAGTAATTTCTACTTGTTACAAAAAATTAACAATTTTTTTACTCGTATCTATGTACATAACTTTTATCATCTTGTACGCATTTAAATTAATACAATAAACCAAAAATATACCTTGTTTTTTCTGCCCCTTTTATTGTCAGTCTTCCTCCTAGCTTAACTATAGTTCACTATAAAAATAGAAATATGAATCATCAGATTACTTTAAAATATGTAGCCAATATAATTCTAAAATATATTTTACCTAATTTATAAAAAAACACAGATACAATAAATCAAAAAGCACTATAAAATAAAATCAATGAACTAAATAAAATGAAAAAAGAGCAGGGGCATAAAATGTGAATTTACTTGAACATCTATGATGATAAAGAAAGTCTGAGAACTTAACACTGAGTTTCTTTGAAGAGAAGAAGAAAATAAAGATGCCATGACATTTTTATTGTCTAATAAAATAAGCATACTTTTTTTTTTAAACCATAGGCTTGTTTTACTTACAGCTCTAAACTCTGAAAGAAATATGATGAGTTGCTTTTTGTATTTGAGACTTTAAAGCATATATAAAAATGATTTATTTCTGTTGTCTTCAATTTTTATGTATCTTGATTGCAATTCTTAAGAAAATCTTCACTAAAACTTAAATGCAAAATTCTACCATAATCCTTTATGGGTAATAATGAGAATTAGAAGCTGATATATACTGTGTAGGAGTGTAGCTTTATGGTATTCATAATGAGAGACAACAGTCAACTCATGTCAAAGTACTGATTTATAACTATTTCTGTTGAGTTTGATAGTGAACTTCATGTCAGATAATCAAAACTGAAATACCAAAAGAGTCTTGATGGACAGATACTGTTTTTTTACATGAAAGAAGATACATGGTAAGTATATGGAAAGATATCATTTTATGAAAGTGCAACTTATGAATACTGCATCAGCTGTCATTTTGTTAATAAAAAGTAGAACCCCTAAACAACAGGTGAATTGCAGTAATACATGCAAACAAAAAAAAAAACTTTTTTTCTTAAAAATGTTCTCTGGGGATATAATATGCTTTACTATACCCAAGATGTTCCAAATTGTCCATTAAACTTTGTACATTATATCATGAGTTCTTTCAGGATTTTGGTATATCAGGCAGTTTAACTTTCATGAATTTTCCACCAATCACTGGCCTTGAAGTAAATTGGCAAATAACCAGGCTGATTTTTAAAAAAAGGAACTTCCATATTTCTGTGAATAATAATTCTGTAAATTCTTAATGAGGGACTGTAGTGCTTTAATTTTTTAGGAATTTCTGTTCTGCTTCCTTCAAAATAAGGCTTTTAGATTTGAGTTTAGAGTTCAGGGGAAATTCCCCAAGTAGCCACAGAGAAAGAAACAGGAATGGTTTGAGCAACCAGAGGAGAAATGCCTGAGTGTAGAAATCTGATAAAGGCGGGTAAGAACTTTTCCCAATTTAGCCTTAGAGGCTCTGGCTACAGTTTAAAAGATTAATATCCACCTAAGAGCAGAATTTAGGAGATGTTCTAGGTTGATTAACAATGCCAGAGATAGTAAAATTTAGTTACATGAGAAGAGCTGAGGTTAATTTGAAGGAAAGAAACCTGAACATACTAATCAGAAGAGGGTTAAAATTTACAGTTAGGCATTGGCTGAGGCTTCTCATTAAAACAAATAAACAAAAAGGGCAAGATAGGTCATGAGCAGAAAATTAAATTGAACAGATTATAGAAGCCCTTTTCAAGCTGAGGTCAGAAACTGAAATTGGGAGACAAAGTTGAGGAAATAGCATGACATTTGCAGTCCACTGTTCAAATTACTGCAACCATTTATCTATCTTGCACCAGGGAGAAGGTCCCCAAACATCCCTAACTCCGACGTTGACCAGCCAAGGTTCTGGGTTTCCTTTGCTATTCCTCAGTCTTTTTGTTTTTGTTGTTTTTCTTTGGCAACACTGTCTTCTGGGCTGAGAAATAATGCTTACCTAGGGTTGGTTAGAGAGTACTAGTTTTTCAAACTTTAACTTTAGATTCTTGCTTAAGGGTCTGTAATTGTGGCAAATGAGGATGGGTGGATTTTTCTGGCTTTTGTTGTCAGTTCCAAGCCAAACCCACTTGATCTCAGATACATTTGATATCTTTTCCTCATTTATCAATAACAATCAAATCTGTTTTCTATTTGAGGTTGATTTCAACCACGTTATTATATTAATAAATATAATCACTATTATGATGTTAATGCCAACATGGCAGCATCCAGGTGCTCTACAAGGGAAGCATCTTTAGGAGAATGTTATGTTCAGCTTTTGTCCTGCTCCATTACACATTTTTACTATTAAGTAGTGAAAAAAAAACTGTACTGTCTTTTCTACATATTCTGTCTATGGAACTTAGTAAAATTATGAAAAATTTTGCCTGGGAATTCAAGGTAAGATGACTTTATTAATCTGTTCTCACACTGCTAATAAAGACATGCCCAAGACTGGGTAATTTATAAAGGTAAGGGGTTTAATGGACTCACAGTTGCACATAGCTGAGAGGCACCATAATAATGGTGGAAGGCCAAGGAAGAGCAAAGGTATGTAGGCACGTCTTACATGGCGGCAGGCAAGAGAGTATGTGCAGGGGAACTGCCCTTTATAAAACCATCAGATCTCATGAGACTTATACACTCTTATGAGAATAACATGGGAAAAAACCACCCCCATGATCCAATTACCTCCCACTGATACATGAGGTTTATGATAGCTACAATTTAAGATGAGATGTGGGTGAATATACAGCCAAATGATATCATTCTGCCCCTGATCCATCCCAAGTCTCATGTCCTCACATTTCAAAACAAATCATGCCTTCCCAACAGTCCCCCAAAGTCTTAACTCATTTCAGCATTAACTCAAAAGTCCAAGTCCAAAGTCTCATCTAAGACAAAGCAAGTCCCTTCCACCTATGAGCCTATGAAGTCAATAGCAAGTTAGTTACTTTCTGGATACAAAGAGGATACAGGCAATGGGGTAAATACACCCATTCCAACTGGGAGAAATTGGCCAAAATCAAGGGGCTACAGTCCCTATGCAAGGCCAAAATCCAGCAGGGCAGTCATTAAAACTTAAAGTTCCAAAATAATCTCCTTTGACTCCATGTCTCACATCCAGGTCATGCTGATGCTAGAGGTGGGCTCCCATGCCTTGGGCTGATCTACCCCTGCAGTTTTGCAGGGTACAGTCCCACTCCTGGATGCTTTCACAGGCCATCATTGGGAACAGATCTCATGAGACATATTCATTATCTCAAGAACAGCACAGGAAAAACCTACCTCCATGATTCAATTACCTCTCATTTGGTCCCTCCCAAGACGTGGGGATTATGGGAACTAAAATTCAATATGAGATTTGGGTTGGGAAACAGCCAAGCCATATCAATGACACAATCAGACTGATAACTGATGCTTTTCCAATGAAAAGGTTGCTTAAAATTAATATTTTGGTTTGTGCTCATTAAATATTTAAATAAGAAAGAAATACAATTATATGCTAGAGTTCTAATTATATTCATCTTAGTTATGTTTCTCTTGATTTTAAAAAATCATAATGGAAAAATATAGGAGCTAAAATTATTTTTAAATTCATAGTTTTAAAATGAACTAGAAATGACAAACTTGCCTTAATTTTGTTATTTATGGCTTTCAGTTAGGATTTGAAATTTTTGGTATTATATCTTTAACTCAAAAGATTTTAACTTATTAAGTTATATTTCAAGTTCCTAGATACTGGCTTTTGACTTTTTATCTCCTGTTGCATATATGAAACTAAATAGCTTCAGTATATTTTCATTGGTCGGATAAGTAACACCAGATGGATATTATTCTCACTCTGCTTTTTCTCCTGTTGATTTTGACTGCCCTTTCTGTGTTACCTGTCCCTAGAAGAGTAAGAGATACCTCACAATCCCATGCAGAAGCAAGAAACCTCTCTTTCTTAGACACCGATACACTTTAAAACAAAACACCAGATTAGTATCACCATAATACTTAAAATACTCTAGGCAATTACCATTTTACAGACTACAGATTTTAATATTCTTTGTCATTTACATCAATGATTATGCTTATTCCTATTCATCAGTACAGAAAAACATGTTGACAATAGGGGCAAAATTATTGTAATGCTAATGTTTCTGCATTTATAAATATACTAACAATATCTGCCAACCCTCAATTGTTGTATCGTGCTGATAATTATAAAGAAATTGGTTCCATTCCAGCATACTGTCAGTAGAATAGAGACCTAGTGCAATTTTCTCATGGATATTTATAGAAACACTGTGTGTTCTGTTTTATCAGCAATAACTGTATAATTGATAAATTCCTGCATTTTTAACTTATTGGAATACTTTTAATGTGAAGTGACCTTTGGCATTGATTTCCAATTGCTCTGAAGCTTGCTATGAAAATATCTAAAATAATTAATGACTTCTCATAGCTTTTACCAAGCAGGGTGTTGCTAGCTGTTTAGATCTTTTCAAGATAATTAAAACAAATTATTGTGTGACAAAAAGTTAATGAAGAAAACAAAAATGAAATAATAGATTGCTTTAAAAAGTCAACAGTTTCCCATTTGATGAATATATCAGATCATAAGAAACAAGTATCTGCTCTAAAAATGTTTTAGATATTTATTTATATTTCACGGAAAGAGCATTTTATATGATAAACTTTGAGTAATAATGAATATAGCCTGCAACCATATATTACTATTTTATTTAAAGCACTGTGATTTATTTCTTTTCATTGCATCTTCTACTTCTGACATCATAAACATCCCAACATAAGAAATGAGGCTATGGCACCTGAGCCACTTATATTATTTATTTGAGCAACAAAAACAGTTACTTTAAAAAATGCATTTTAAAACTCTTCAAATTTGCTGTTCCATGTGAAACTAAAAGTATAGCTATAGCATTCTCAGGTTTTTGAAATTAATCATGTAATTATTTCCTGTTTTACAGTAGCATACACAATAGTTCTATTACTCCTTCTTCCAATAATCTTTTGTCACTCTTTTAAAAAATAAAACACATTCACATTACTTTTTCAATTTATGCTGGCTTTATTTCCCAAAAGTTTCCATTGTATTTGCTGTAACTAAAAGCCTTTATTCTTTTGTTTGTTTCTCATAAATATCTTCTTTTTGATGAGTTTTCTATTTTCTTTCTTTTTTTAAATTATAGTTTAAGTTCTGGAGTACATGTGCAGAATGTGCAGATTTGTTACACAGGTATACACATACCATGGTGGTTTGCTGCACCCCTCAACCCGTGATATACATTAAGTATTTTTCCTAATGCTAACCCTCCCCTAGTCCCCCATTCCCCAACAGGCCCCAGTGTGTGATGTTCCCTTCCCTGTGTCCATGTGTTCTGAATGTTCCTCTTCCACTTATGACTGAGAACATCATAAGTGGGAAATGAACATTCAGAACACAGGGTGTTTGGTTTTCTGTTCTTGTATTAATTTGCTAGCTTCATTCATGTCCCTGCAAAGGACATGAACTCATTCTTTTTTTTGACTGCATAGTATTCGATGGTGTATATGTGCCACAATTTCTTTATCCAGTCTATCAATAACCGGCGTTTGGGTTGGTTTCAAGTCTTTGCTATTGTGAACAGTACCGAAATAAGCATACTTGTGCATATGTCTTTATAATGAAATGATTTATAATCCTTTGAGTGTATACCCAGTAACGGGATTGATGGGTCAAATTGTATTTCTGGTTCTAGATCCTTGAGGAATCACCACAGTGTCTTCCATAATGGTTGAACTAATTTGCACTCCCACCAAGAATGTAAAAGTGATCCTATTTCTCCATATCCTCTCTAGCATCTGTTGCTTCCTGACTTTTTAATGATCACCATTCAGACTGGCAGGAGATGGTATCTCATTATGGTTTTGATTTGCATTTCTCTAACGACCAGTGATGATGAGCTTTTTTTCATGTCTGTTGGCTGCAAAAATGTCTTCTTTTGTTCATATCCTTCACCCACTTTTTGATGGGGTTGATTGTTTTTTTATTTGTAAATTTGTTTAATTCTTTGTAGATTCCTTTGTCAGGTGGATAGACTGAAAAATTTTTTCTCCCATTCTGTAGTTTGCCTCTTAATTAGATCACATTTGTCAATTTTGGCTTTTGTTGGTACCAATTTTGGCTTTTATTGCCATTACTTTTGGTGTTTTAGTTATGAAGTCTTTGCTCATGTCTATATAGTGAATTGTATGGCCTAGGTTTTCTTCTAGGGTTTTTATGGTTTTAAGTACACTTAAATCTTTAATCCATCTCGAGTTAATTTTTATATAAGGTATGAGTAAGGGGTCCAGTTTTATTTTCTGCATACAGCTAGCTAGTTTTCCCAACATCATTTATTAAATAGAGAATCCTTTCCCCATTGTTTGTTTTTGTTATGTCTGTCAAAGTTCAGATGGTTGTAGATGTGTGGTGTAATTTCTGAGGCCTCTGTTCTGTTCCATTGGTCTATACATGTATTTTTCTACTGGTACCATGCTTTGTCACTGTAGCCTTGTAGTATAGTTTGAGATCAGGTAGCATGATGCCTCCAACTTTGTTCTTTTTGCTTAGGATTGTCTTGGGTATGTGGACTCTTTTTGGTTCCATATAAAATTTAAAGTAGTTTTTTCTAATTCTGTGAAGAAAGTCAATGGCAGCTTGATGGGGATAGCATCGAATCTATATTACTTTGTGCAGTATGGCCATTTTCACAATATTGGTTCTTCCTATCCATGAGCATGGAATGTTTTTCTATTTGTGTCCTCTCATTTCCTGGAGCAGTGGTTTGTAGTTCTTCTTAGGAGTTTTTTATTTCCTTTTTCTCCTCCTTTTCTTTTCTTTCTTTTCCTTCCTTCCTTCCTTCCTTCCTTCCTTCCTTCCTTCCTTCCTTCCTTCCTTCCTTCCTCCCTCCCTCCCTCTCTCTCTCTCCTTTTTTCTTTCTGTTTCTTTCTTTCTCTCTCTCTTTTCTTTCTTTTTCTTTTTCTTTTCTTTTTCTTTTCTTTTCTTTTCTTCTCTTTTCTTTTCTTCTGACAGAGTCCCACTCTGTTGCCTGGGCTGGAGTGCAGTGGTGTGATCTTGGCTCACTGCAACCTCCATCTCCTGGGTTCAAGTGATTCTCATTCCTCAGCCTGCCAAGTAGCTGGAACTACAGGCATGTGCCACCATGCCTGCCTAATTTTTATATTTTTATTAGAGATAGGGTTTCACCATGTTGGCCAGGCTGGTCTCGAACTCCTTAGCCAGGTGACCTGCTTGCCTCAGGCTTCCAAAGTGTGAGAATTACAGGTGTTAGCCACCATGCCCTGCTGAATGTTCTATTTTCAATTTCATTAATTCATTTTTCTTTTTGTTTTTTTTGGAGATGGAGTTTCGCTCTTGTCTCCCAGGCTGGAGTGCAATGGCGTGATCTCAGCTCACTGCAACTTCTGCCTTCTGGGTTCAAGCAATTCTCCTGCCTCAGCCTCCCAAGTAGCTGGGATTAGAGACACTTGCCACTATGCCCAGCCAATTTTTGTATTTTTTTTTTTTAGTGGAGATGGGGTTTCACCATGTTGTCCATGCTGGTCTCAAACTCCTGACCTCAAGTGATCCACCTGCCTCAGCCTCCCAAAGTGCTTGGATTATAGGTGTGAGTCACCATGACTGGCTTAATTTGGGTTTCATAAAAAATGTCTCAAGGATCTAATAATAAAATTATCTTAAATACTTATTTTCTGTTTATAAATGTTCATATACTTTAAAAAAATCAAGTCATATGATAGTAGATTACTTTTTGCAAATTTAGTATGTAATAAATATTGGTATTTACATAGATGCTATTATAGGCAAAAACGTTTAAACCTGCTAATATCTAATTTTAAAATGTGGTGGTCTACATTACATAGCCTTCCAAAATTTTTTGAGAATGTACTTATGATTTTATCAGTGACTGTCCTCACTGACCAACATAAAAGTACATGAGATCAGAAATTCTCAGAATTTTTACTCAATTTGGTATAATTATGATAAACTAATTATGATACAAAAATGACTTTTGAGTTAATTACTGCTTATCTTAAAGAAATAATAAACACAAGGATTACTGACATTAAGTATATTCAAAATTTATGTACTGTTATAAAGTAAAAATGTAAATTTAATATTTATAAATATATTAAGGTGCTTTAAATGACTTGAAGAATCAATAAATATTGTAAACTTAAACTTCCACTTTATTATGATTTCCATTTGATCACTTCTCAATTTTTTTTTTAATTCTACATTTTGAAATATTTATGAGAACAATTAAGGGGGAAAAATAGATACATTGACATCCAGGCTTTGTTATTTCATTCATAAAGCACAGGCAGAGTAAATTTAATATAATTATTAAGAATCTGAACATTTTCAGAAAGGAAGTGAGCATTGGCTTCAACTTAAAGTCAGCAGCTGCTTTATCCCCAAAAAAGAGCATGAGCCTGTCCTTTGAATGTTTAAAGCCAGGCACAAACGTCTCCTTTCTAGCTATGAAAATTCTAGATGGCATCTTCATCCAATAGAAGGCTGTTTATTCTACACCAAAAGTCTGTTGCTTAGCGGAACTATCTTCAGCAGTTTCTTAGCTGGATCCTCTAGATAACTTTTTAGAGTTTCTCCATCAACACTTGGTGCTTCACTTTGCAATTATATGTTTTGGAGGTGACTTCTTTCCTTAAACCTCATGAACCAACCTCTGCTTGCCAAAAACCTCTGCAGTTTCCTCGCCTCTGACAGCCTTCATAGAACTGACAAGACGGAAGGCCTTGTTCTGGATTAGGCCTTGTTCTGGATTTGGCTTTAGCTTAAAAAAAGTTGTAGCTGGTTTGATATTCTATTCAAATCACTCAAATTTTCTTTATATCAACAGTAAATCTGTTTTGCTTTTTTCTCATTTGTATGTTCGTTAGAGAACCATTTTTAATTTCCTTCAATAACTTTTCCTTTCCATGCAAAACCCAGCTAAGGGACCTAGCTTTCAGTCTATTTAAGCTTTCTAGGTGCCTTTTTCACTAAGCTTAATCATTTCTAGCTTTTGATTTAAAGAAAGAGATTTACAACTTTTTTTCTTTCATCTAAACACTTAGAGGCCATTGTGGTGTGAATAATTGACCTAATTTTAATATTGTTGTGTTTCAGGGAATAAAGAGGCCTAAGGAGAGGGAGAGAAACAAGAGAATGACTGGTTGAGGAAGGAGAGCACTCATTTATGATTAAGTTGGCTGCCTCATGTGGATGTGCTTTGTGGTGCCCCACAACAATTACAATATAACATCAAAGATCACCCATTGCAAATTGCCATACCAGATATAATAATAAAAATAAAAACTATAAATGTTAGAAATATTGTGAGAATTATCAAAATGTGATAAGAGAAACCAAGTAGGACATGCTATTGGAAAAATGGTGCCAATCGACTTGCTAGTTCAGGCTTGCCACAAATATTCGATTTGTTAAAAAACAAAAAACACAATATCTGTGAACTGCCATAAAACAGTATATGCCTTTAGTCATTTTAAGTTTACCATTTTTCAATTGACAGTTGACGATGATTTGATTATACAGAATGTGTCAAAGAGTTCATATTTTGTTGATCTAACAATATAGAGATACAAAAATAATTGACTGTGTTTGGACAAGACCTTTCTGTTTGTTAGTGAGTGTATGTATATTGTAGAAGTCTACTTAAGTAATATCTAAAACTGACTTTCCTGATTAATCACAACACATTTGCTTTATAAGGCACACTACAAAACACAACATTCTTTGAAAGATAAATGTTTGTAAATATTTGACTATTCTCTTTTCAACTAAACACATGTATATTTGATTCAACATTTCAGTTTTATTCTTAACTAGTTGTGTTTGGTTTTAAGCTATTCATGTCAGCTATTCTGTTTATGTAATTACATAATTTATATGTATATCTATTATACTATGATACTATTATATGTGCATGATACTATTATATATAACGTACAACAGTATGTTGTATGTCTTTACAATATAACATTACGTCTCTACATAATATAATAGCAATACAATAACATTATGTCTCTACATAATACAAAGTGAATATATTATTACATATGCATTTTAAAAACAAAACATGTAACTGGAAAAATAAATATGAATATGATGTTAATGAAAATAGGTTGTCATATTTCTGAAAATGTGGACTAAGCCAAGGTGACACTTTTCTGAAGCAAGCTGAGATTATATTCTCAATCTTTTTATTTCTAGTCCAAACCTTGTCCTACCCAATTACTCTGCTACTCTTTTATTGTAACTGAGAGTGAGCTGGCTGATCTACTTGTTTTTCATACAGCTTCATGTTGGAATAAGCTTCCAAACTTTTAATGTTTTGATTATTCTCATAGCTTTTCTCATTATAGTTCTGTCATTATTTTGCTAAAAGGCTTCTTGTATATTAAATTGGTATATTTTATGATATTTGTCTAGTAGGAGCTGAATCAATCTGTTTTATATAAAACACAGACCTATGTATTTGCATATATGTGAAGATGTGTGTGTATATGTATCTTAGTTTATTTTATATTGCTAAAACAAAATATCTGAGGCTGGTAATTTATAATGAATAGATGTTTCTTGGCTTACTGTTCTGAAAGTGGGGAAATTCCAAGACTGAGGCAATGAGATCTGGCTAGGGCCTTTCGGCTGCATAATCCCATGACATAAGAGCCAAGAGAGAGCAAGAGAAAGCAAGAGATCCAATTCCAAGCTTTTTAGTAATTGGTTTTAATCCATTCATGAAAGCAGAACCCTCATGGTCTAATCATCTCTCTTTAGGCTTCACAATCCAACACTGTTGCATTTGGATTTAAGTTTCCAAAGCATGCTTTTCAGAGGACACACTTAAACAAAGCAATATGTGTACAGATCTAACCATCTATGTATTAATGCTGTTTTATAAAAAAACAGCTTGCCAATTCATGATATAGATAGTAATAGATACGATGAATATTGAAAAGGAAAATAGGTGTGATTTGCTAAAATTAAAAAATAGTCTCATTTTAAGGTGAAGATGTACTTTATGTTTAGTCAAGTCTAGAGTTTAAACCTCACATATTATTACAAATCAATATGGTGATTTAGTTGAACATTTCAAATGTAACTTTATCTACATTTTATGTACTTTCTATATAACATATTTTTGCTGGGTGTTTGGGTTACAGGTAAATTGTGCATGGCATAAGATGCTTTAAGATTTAAGATTTAATCTTAATTTAATGCTTTAAGATTTAAAAAGATAAATGGTCTATACAATTGTTAAGTTTGTAATCATCAAGTTAAGTTTACTACATTTTCTGATAAAAACAAACTTTCCTTACCTGTATCTTCTTGGTTAGTTTCATTACAGAAGTGATAATATTTTAAGAGTTTTAAAATTTTAACAGCTCAGACAAAAACTAATGTACATTTCATGTAGCAAGTTATATCCCCTTACTTATATCCATATATATTATCACGTACTTTAAATAATCATACAATACCAACATTGTCACTTGCTTAATATGTGCAATTTGACACTTTATTTTATAACAGCAAACAATATAGAGGTCAAAGATATTTGACTAGGTGTTCAGTAATGTGTTCGATAAACCAAAAAAGTTAATACCAGATCATAATCTAATGTGTTATTATTTTGTTGTAATTGTTAAAATGCATAAATCTGGCCAAAGTGTTTTAACACTGAGCTAGCGATACATTGCAGCAAATTCTGAATTCATAAGATAGCAACTTTCTTTGCATAACCTTTAAAGCATATTTTACTAATCATCTCTTTATAAATCTTTGGATTGTGACATCTTCATTGATCATATTATATTATAGTGCTTGATTTATTATTAGCTTAAGCTTTTCAAAAAAAAAGGGGACCCTTTAGAAAAATGATACCTTGTGTTAAACTAAATGAAGCTTTTACTGAAAAAGCATTAGAAATTTATAGAGCATTTGAACCAAATTATTTTAGGTATAGGCTTGCTTTTGCACTGAAGTCTTTATGACAAAAATGCTTTCTTGTTTGCTTATAAGGACATGTTTCAACTATGTCTGTTAAATAATTTTCCATTACACTATTATATAATACACACTTTAATTTTGCGTGACTAAACTACTATTCCAAAGAAAGCTGTAGTCCATGCTCATACCTGAAATCAGGGATGACCTAGAATGCTTTGCAATAAACGATCTATTGTTCATTCATTTGCTGACTTCTCAGAACAAATTTTAAGAAGACCAGTTTGTCTAGCAATAGACCAGCTCATAAAATGTCTGAAATAGTAATGAAATTGAAATACCCTAGCTTGAGCTTGGCTATAATGAATACATTTTAAACAATCCTGCCAACTCCATTTTGCCCACCCTGAGCTATGTTTGCCCACCCTGAGTTATGTAGGACTTTCTGTTCTGAAAGCTTGTGGCCTGAGACACCTGGCATCTTTGTAACCAATTTTCTGAGAAACAGGGACCTCCAGCCCTGTACATCCTGTATCCGTAACCGTGTAACTGCTACCCCACACTGCTAACCCACATCCTGAGTAAAAAACAATCTTAAGTAGAAATTTTTGTTAGGCCCCCCTTCTCCCCTAACCTGCTTCTTCTGTTTCTGTAATAATCTGCTTACTGCCCCCTGACCCTAAACTGGTATAAAAATGTGGACCGCCCTTTGTTCTTGGCGAGAGGTTTGAGCTCTAGCTGACTCTGATGCCGGCATAAAGATGGACTCTCAATAAACTCAGTGTATGGCGCTTCTGTTTAAACTCGCTTGGTTATAACAAAGTGAGTTTAAAAACCAGATAATCTTCCATTTTATTTATATTTTCTCAATGATAATAAGAATCATGTTACATATGCATTTGAAATAAAATATTAAAATACAGCAAAATTATTTTTCATGTTAACTGTAATTACAAATTGATACATTATTTTTCATTGTATTTACTTTAAAAATATACTTGTATATTCCCTGTTCTTGAAAGTCTGTATACATTTTCGCTATTAAGCTAATCTTACATTAATTTTTCCTTCTCTTTCTGTTGTTATGTAACACATTTTCAATATTCACTGTAGATATCAGCCCATTCTGAAGTTTCCATTTATCTCCAATAGATTTTAATTTTTCCATTTGATTCAATACCTTCTGAATTTAAAACAAAATATATATATATATCTCTCTCTCACAGAATTTATTTTTATCTTGATTTTGTAGCCTCTTCTTACCATATTTAATTTTGAAGTCAAAATACTGCTACAGTATACAAGACACTGAATAAATATTTGATATGATTAAATAAAAATAATACCATTTGATTTTAAAGAAAAAAGCTGAATTCCAAAGTCATGCTATTGATTTGTGGCTTAACTAGGAACAGCAGCAAAACTTATTGGTATTAGCCTAGTATTCATCACTTTCTGCTACACAGAAGAAAAATGTGTTTGCTTTGCTCTTCATTCACCTTGTGTTTGAAAATTTAATATAAAAGTTCTTTATTTTAAAAAATATTTAAAATTAAGACTTCATTTCCAGAGACAATATTGTATTAGAGCTATAGGAATAAAGTAGGTTAGCAGTAATAATAATTGATCAATGAAGAGAAAGTATGACTTACGCTCAAATCAGATCTTATCTCCTTAATGGACAAAATATAGTATAATTTGATCTGAATTTTTTCAAAATATACCTTGAAATATTTTTTCAAAATATTCTTCATTGCTTTCAAGCCTGCTTTATTGCACTACCACTTAACATTTCTGTTCATAGCTGTCTGGACCAACTCAGATGATTGATCAAAGTTGGTTAAGTCAGATTCTCTCTTGTAGTGAGAGAGAGAAAGATAGGTTAATTATCTTAGGTCAGGTTCTACAGCAGTGAGGGCTGAGACAGAAATTCAGGTGTGCATAATTTATAGAGAATAATCCAAGGAATAAAAGATTAAGGGAAGCAGAGCAGAAACTAAACAAAATTATTATTTCAGTTGGAGTGAGTTCAGCTCCGTAAAGATTTCATGGCAAACTCTGGAGGAAAAAATGATCCTTCGGACAAGAAGGCTGTCTGTCCTACTTACACCTACATCAGTTAGTCATTGATTGTAGGTTTCCCCTAAATGGTGAATTTTACCTGCTGGGTAAGGAATCTACCATACAGTCAAGGAAAATTCTTCAGAAGAGAGAGCAGCTGTGAGCTGTTGGCTGGCTAAAGGGGACAGGATGTTGTCAGTGTTCACCCCTTTGTCTGCCTTTTGAGTTCCAAAAAAATATGCATCCTTGGTAATATATCATTGCATAAAGAAGAAAAATGCTCATAAATAATGTTATTTCAGCTATATGTTATATTTTTAAAACTGCTTTTTAGATCTGAGGAAAAAAAATATTTGCCAGTGTTTGCCAACTTGTAAAAATGTATCACAATAGCTTAAGCATAAAGAAGTGTTGAATTGCAAATCTTTTGGTGATGTTTTCATTTTGAAAAAGATGTGGCATTTATACAGTTAGCTAGCTAGCCATTCTATTATGTATTGTATTTAATTTACTTATTCTTTTATTCCTTTATTAAAATTACTTCTACATTTTATATATCTGTCAGTAGAAATAATTTGGCCTTTAGTCATTACTGATGAGTTCTAAAATTATATAAATTATTTCTTATAGTTTAGACATACAAGGGGAAATATACATTTTTAAGCCAAATACTTAATGTTATCTACATCCTAAAGTGAATATCATTTTACAAGTTTTAGGTTTCTAATAGATTTAATGGTAAACTTCATGTATTTATGTATTTATTTATTTTTCTATTCTCTGAACAAATTAAAAAAAATTTTTTTTTATTGTACTTTAGGTTCTCGAGTACCTGTACAGATCATGCAGGATTGTTACATAGGTACATACATGGCAATGTGGTTTGCTGCCTCCATTCCCCTGTCACCTATATCTGGCATTTCTCCCCATGTTATCCCTCTTCAACTTCCCTACCCCCTGCTATCTCTCCCTAAGTCCCCACCAAAAGACCCCAGTGTGTGATGTTCCCCTCCCAGTGTCCATGTGTTCTAATTGTTCAATACCTGCCTATGAGGGAGAACATGTGGTGTTTGATTTTCTGTTCTTGTGTCAGTTTGCTGAGAATGATGGTTTCCAGATTAATCTATGTCCCTGCAAAGGACACACACACATCAATTATAAAGGCTGCATAATATTCCATGGTGTATATGTACCACACTTTCCTTGTCCAATCTATCATCGCTGGGCATTTGGGTTGGTTCCAGGTCTTTACTATTGTAAACAGTGCTGCAATGAACATTCGTGTGCATGTGTTTTTATAATAGAACGATTTATAATCCTTTGGATATATACCCAGTAATGGAATTGCTGGGTCAAATGATATTTCTATTTCTAGATCCTTGAGGAATTGCTGTCTTCCACAATGATTGAACTAATTTACACTCTCACCAACAGTGTAAAACTGTTCCTATTTCTCCACATCCTCTCCAGCATCTGTTGTCTCCAGATTTTTTTATGATCGCCATTCTAACTGGCTTGACATGGTATCTCAGTGTGGTTTTGATTTGCATTTCTCTAATGACCAGTGATGATGAGCATTTTTTCATGTCTGTTGGCCTCATCTATGTCTTCTTTTAAAAAGTCTCTGTTCATGTCCTTCTCTACTTTTGAATGGGTTTGTTTTTTATTGAAAATCTGTTTTAGTTCTTTGTAGATTCTGGATGTTAGCCCTTTGTCAGAAGGGTAGATTGCAAAATTTTTTGCCCATTCTGTTGGTTGCTGGTTCACTCTAATGATTGTTTCTTTTGTTGTACAGAAGCTCTGGAGTTTAATTAGATCCCATTTGTCTATTTTGGCTTTTGTTGCCAATGCTTTTGGTGTTTTAGTCATGAAGTCCTTGCCTATGCCTATGTCCTGAATGGTTTTGCCTAGGCTTTCTTCTGGGGGTTTTATGG
>CAUYLG010076401.1:0-91688 GCA_963573385.1 Cacajao melanocephalus
TTTTCTAAGCATTATTATTTCAGAATAATGTTAGGCAAGTATCTATGTATTGAAGCAGAAGAAGATTGTATTGAAAGCAAAAAAAAAAAAAAAAAAAAACTGCAGCTTCAACCCGAGGCAGCAGCCACATGGGTGAAGTGAAAAGGGGGCAATCAGAGAGGCATTGAAGAAGTCACTCGCAGAGCACAACCTGCCTGGATGGGAGGTAAAGGACGTGGGGCGTGGGATGGTCTTCTTCTGATGTTCCACCATGACACTGACTTTCAGCCACATTACAGCGTTGACCCCTTGCCCCCTTTGCAAATCTTTCAACATTGTGACGTTAAGGTTTTCTTTTTTAAATACTATTTGATTTTTAGGTTGTTTGTATCCATTGGAAATAACAAGTTATATTTGAAATGCGTGAGAAGGAACCTTGTGGAAGAGAGGACAATGAGAAGGTTTATTTTTCTGGCCGTTTAAATAGAAATCTTTCTTTCTTATTCCATTAGTGAGCACGTTCCGTAAATTTTCTCCCAAACATCCTCAGTCAACTTGAACCTTAAAAAATATGCATTTTAAGTTTAAATTTTATCTTGCAAGTGATGGAGATTGTCATCCAAAGAACATTCTTTTTGAAAACAAAAATTTCTTGTTAGGTCACATGTATTTATTTTCCCTCAATCATTTATTAGATTCACATATTGCATTGCTTGTTCAGGGCATATCTAACCTCATTATGAAACAAAAAAGTTATTAAAATAATCTAAATTGTCATTAGCTACTAAGATTTCTGTTAGTATGCAGATTAGTAACAGGTATTTGATTTTGGATTGTATAACCATAAATTATTCCTAAAGTATTCTGTTTTCCCTACATCTCGATACATTGAGTCAACATCTAAGCTTCTTGTTTTTGCCTTTCTTTAATAAGCCTGTGAAACAGGCATGACTGTCCTGGGTGAGTAAATCAAGCGGTCTGCCATCACTGCAGCTTTCCCCATGCACTGGGGACCAACAATGTCCCTACTATCTGCACCCCGTTCACAGCCCTCCGAGCCCTGGTCTAGCTGTGCTAACCCCAACACAGCAGGCTGGACACGTGCAGATGTGGGAGGTTGGCAAGCTGGCCAAGGAAAACCACAGTCCGGGGGATGCCGAACAAGTTTACCGCTGTTCTTAGTACACACACCTGCCCACCACTTTACGATTTCCATATTTCTCACGATGTTTCTTCAGACATGGGGAGATCTGGTCTCTTGTTCTTCTGCCCATTTGTTTTTCTGTGCTCCAAGGAAGAAAACACAGAGTTATTGGCATGGACACTAAACACAGGGCTTCACTGAGAGTCCCAGCACTACCCCCTCCTTAGTTTTAATTCCTGCTGTTGACTCCACGTCCCCCCTGCCCTCATCCAGGTGGCCTGCACTGCTTTCAGCCGTTACCAGCGATCCTTTTGTTTCTGTCCTCATGGCTGCATGGGACAGGAGTTCAGAGGAGAATGAAGTGTGAGTAGAAAGCATCTTCAGCCAAGGCCAGAAGTGCCCTCGTGGTCCTCTCCCCTTTTATTACACGGCAGGTGATTGGATCTCTTCCAGGCTGATATTCACCCCGTGCTCATTCAACTGCTCCAAGACTACAGTGGGTTTCATAAGGTTTTCAGCTTCAATCTCTTTTCAAATAGGTAGCTAGAGAGAAAACCTATTTTTAAAAAATATTTCACTGCTAAAGCTATAGAATAAAAGCCTTGTCTTCCCTTCATCACCGTAGGCACAGTTGTGATTTTATTATTTTATATTGAGAACAACTAAATTCATTCTCACCTCCAAAAAAAAAAAAAAAAGAAAGAAAAGGCAGTGTCCTACATAGCATGTAAGTGAGTGCTTCTCTTACAAACCTTTATCCAGGCAGCCATGTGCAGTGTTCTTACATTTGAAACAGCATTTTAATAAAAATGGAAGAAAACAATTACAGCAAAATTAAAGATTTCTTTTTTGGCCACCATTCTAAATACAAACTTATGAATTTGCAACCCATAATGCTTCATGTTTCCATGGAAGAGCATAAAATTACATCATTTTCTGGCAGCGTTGCAAGAGTTTGGGAGATTATAAATATTCAGAATTCCTTTGGAGGATTCACGATATCTGCTTTCTGCTCCACTTTCTCTGTTATTTGGTTTTCTGAGCTAAGCCATGTGAACCTCGGCTTTGGATGTACAACAAGTGAAAACAAGAACTGCACATTTCAAACAGATTTCATAAACAAACTGTTCTGACTTCGTGTCGTGCAGGACTACGTGAAATTTGGTTTTCTCCACCAAATTCGGCTCCCAGCTGTGATGTGTCAAGTCAAACAGGAACAAGTAATTGTATTCAACCCTTAAAATGGAGCTCCCAACTGACATCTTGTATTAACAACATCAGAAAGCAGGTCTGTTTGTCTTTTAAAAATAGTCACTACTTGGTAGCTTTGAATTCAAATATTCCACAGTGGCATTCCACTCAGAGATGTGTGCCTGTGGACAGGTGGTAGGGAGGCAGCTGAAACCAGACTCTGGAGCCATACTGACCCTGCCCCAGGGAGCCACAGTCTCGAAACCTCCACCCTGTAAGACGTTACAGCAAAAGAAAACAAAGTTGACTTTGAAGGGATTATGCTAAACAACTTATCTTTAATTTCTCCAATGCAGTAAATGAAAAGTTAGTGTCTGAGGGACAGTCCAGGTTTAAAATGAGACCTCTGAAACTAAAAGTCCCCAAGTAATTCTCCTGTTTTGACTCTTTCTGTCTATTCTCAGGGTGTAGAAAGAGGATATCCTTCTGTGGTTGCAGGAGCAATGGGAAAACAGTAATCATCTTTGTCTGCAAACATTTGGGAGACTTGGTCAGCCGGGCCCTGGGGCACAAGACCTCTATCTCTAACCTCAAGGAGCACACTGGCTAGAAGGGGGTGCAGTTGTGTAGACACAGGGCAGGATGTAATCAGGTACCTAGGTAAGTGCAGTGCACAGGAATGCCTGGCCCAGGGCTTCAGGGAGGCACCACAGGGAGCTGTTACGCAAAAGTGTAAGAACACATTGAGAGCAGAGAGAAGAATAGGCCTGCACACTCTTTAAATCCATTTGCCTGGAAAATGTGGCTGTGGCTCCACACCACGTAACTACGGACCTTTCCTTACTCAGTAGTTCGCTAAGGAGAGTAAGGCAGAGTGTGATTCCATGACCGCAAAACCAAATTCAGGTAAAATTTGGCTGTCATCCTTTAAATGCAAATATTTTCAAACTTAACCAATTCAGTATCCTCTGACTACATTTATTTTTCACCATTTTGAACTATCTCTATAGGACAATTGATTTGAAAATAAAAATGACTAAGACATGTCCGTTCTGATGTAATGGCCTTTTTAAGGAGATACAGTTGATCACTTTTACAATTTAAAAATACCAACTTAAAAACAGCATTGGTGGAATATGATTATGCAAATTACAATGTTAACAAAATTTACACATAAATGAGAACATTCTTTCCTATCATAGTTCTTATTAGAAACACTGGGAAGTAAATTATCTGCAGAAAAGTACAGTATAAAAATGTATTAAAAGCCGTAAGAACTAAATTGAAATGTCAAACTTAGTTATTTATATTAAAACTCAGTACAGCCCAGCAAAACAGGTGATGGACCATTCATAAGCTGTTTGCTGAAAACAGAAGGTTCCTTTTGCTCTCGCGACAACTCCTGTCTTCTAGGCCTCCCTGTGGGCTCTTCTCTGGACAGGTCCAGTTCCCCCAGTTTTTCATAATTCTTGAAGTTCAGCGTATGATTTATTTTTATACATCAAGTTTGGAGGTCTAACTCCCAGGGCCAGTACTTTCCATACCTTCAACAGTTTCTAGACCATTTTCACCTTGAAATATAGAGCTGATACACCAAAGACCATCCACAGATCTAAAAGGTCATGAAAACGACTACCCCAAAGCACTGAGCAAACTCCTTATCTGAAATGACTCTCTTGCTCAAGGAGCGTTTCTTTGCCCCCCCTCTGTCTCTCCCACCTCCTTCCTGCCCTCTTTCGTGTACACTTTTGGGAGCCCAGCCTCACCTCCCGGCCTACTACATCTGCACCCAGACAATGGAGCCCCAAGCATGAAGCATGTCCTGTGACAGAGGCCCCACCCACTGGAGCTTTCAAGTTGATGGGAAGCGGTGGCACTTGAGCAGGACATGGCTGGCCTGTGGGATCCTGACACGGCGCCCTGTGTGCTTGGCGGTGCGTCCGGCCTTTGTGCAGGGCGCCCTGTCTGCCAGGGCTGCCACAGCTGAGCAGCTGCATTGGGAAAGCTAACTAAGCAGAAAGCATTCCCCAGCCGGCCTCTGATTTCTCACATTTAATTACCTGATTTCCCTTTCCTGCGGTCATGGAGAAAATGGCATTACATCACGCACCATGTAGCTCTGGAAAAGCATTGAATGTGTCTAATAGAGCCACTGGTGACAAGCACAATAGATGTGCCCCTTGTTTCACATCGGATATTAGACCCTCCAAACAAGTGTGGTCATTCCTGCTCTGAAGATCTTCAATAGGAAACAAAGGCAGTAGGTTTCGGTGGTGTCACCCGAGCACCTCACAGAGAGAAAAACTTTATTTGCCCTCCCTGGGCTTGCCAAGCCTCCTCCAAGTCTTGGGGAAATGAGAAGAACTTTTAGAGGTATTTCCTTCTAGCTATAAATGCAGAGATTTCATTTAAATCTGAGATGTTCTCACTCCGCAAGAACCACCATATGTTACCTTAATCCATTCAGATACATTTTCATCTTAAAGCAGGCACAGCTGCACACTATTTTCAACTAATTCATGACATCGTGTAGAACTCAGGAATGGAAATCTCTCCAAAGTGAATGGAAGGCAAAAGGACACAGTGATTGCTCCATATTTAGACAAAAGCGATGACACTGTACCCACATCTGCAGATAAATTCCAAGTGCTGCCATGTGATTCAGCTGGGCTGATTGATGACAACTTCTCTCTCGGTTTGAATCATGTGGCAACCCCAAGAGTACTCATCTTAGCCCTTGCCTGGTGTTAAGATGACCTTAACAGCATGCGTAGCTACCTATGAAGACTGTTTCAAAACCTCACTTGCAACATAGATTCAGACAGTGTTCAATTTCTAAATAATTAGCAGATTATAACACAACAATATCTTCTATCACTTACTCATCTGCTAAGATGACATTTTTATTGCTACCATAGAGTATGCCAAGGAACATGCAAACACATGCACACAAACACACATGCAGACACACAAACATACAGGTGCACACAAACACACAGACACACACACAAAAACACACAGGCACACACACAAAAAACACACAGGCACACACACAGGCATGCACAGAGATGCATCTGTATGACCCTTTTGCCATCAGATACTGTAAATGGACAGCAAGTGCCTCCTGTGTTTGACTGGATATGCATTAATACAGGTATGAATACAGATGTGTTGAACACCTGCCCAGAGGCCCTCATGGCTCAAGGAAGATGAGACATAGATGACTCCTGATTTTAAGACGATTGATAGGAATGATAAAACATGAACAACATGCTGCTCTAGAAAAAGGGAATTGAGGGTCCCGAGAGGCACACGGCCTGTTATTGGGGTCTTAAGGGCTGAGAGATCACAAGAAGCTTCACTCTGCATTGGAGAAGCACAGGGCTCTCCGAGCTGAGGGGGAGGAGGGATCTCTTGTGATAGATGAGGGATGCATGTGTGGCGGGTGTCCCCCTGTACTCCAATGGAGAGGTGAGAAGGCAGGTCTGGGGAGACGGATGATGAGCCTTCACACCAACTGTGAGTGGGCATTTAGTGGTATGGAAATGTCAAGGAATGGAGATGTTTATGGAACAGGAAAGAGCCTCGAGACAGCTCAGTGTTAGGGAGGTCATTTGGCGATATGGTTCCAAATGGCCTAGAGTGAGCTGAATTAGCACTTTGCAGTCTTGCAAGTGAGACGGTCTGAGAAGTGATGGTGTTGGGGGGATGGGAGGAAGGTGCAGACCAGACAGGAAGGCCAGTGGTGTCTCCAGAACTCAACTGACACCCATGTGGATGAGGAAGAAGGGGAGGCCAAGATGCTGCTGGGCCTCTGAGCTTGGCAGGACCAGGAACCAAGTCAGGAGAGGCATCGTGGGAAAGGGAACCTGTTGAGTGGTGTTGGGATATTTGAGTTGAAGGTAACTGGTTTGTTTTCTGAGTATTGGTTGCCAAGCCAACAGTTAAATTTTAAGTTTGGAATTTGCAAAAGACTTTGAGTCATCTTTGTTGAGGCTTTCCAGGCTTACAGGGCTTACAGGAGAGAACAGAGAGATAGAAGGGAAAGTATGGACAGATAGAAACAAAGACTTCTGCAGCATTTCCAATGGTTCAACAACTGCTGCACGAAGTGAAAATGGAAGCCGGCAGAAGAACCCTCTGCGAGCCCCACGCTTGCTTTTCTGTATGGCTGGCATTACCTGTGTGCACTCGTTATAATTAGATGACCCAGCATGGGTGCATTATCACTATCCAAGTCCACACTTCATTTGGGCTTCCTTAGTTTTTTTCCCAAAGTTCTTTCTCTTCTCCCGAGTCCCATCCAGAATACCACATTACATTTAACATGCCTCCTTCAGCTTGTCTTGGCTGTACCAGTTTTTCAGACTTGTTTTTGATGATCTCAGTTGTTTTGAGGACTCCTAGTTGGGTATTTTGTAAATTGTCTCTCAACTGGGACTTGTCTGATATTTTACTCGTGATTTGGCTGGGGCTATGGGCTCCTGGGAGAAAGACTCAGAGGTGAAGTGGTAGTTCTGTCTTATCACGTTAAGACTGCATACATTTAGCATGACTCACCACCACTGATGTTGACTCTGATCATCTGGCTGAGGCAGTGCTTGTCACCATAAGGCTACTCCTTCTCTAACCCCTTTTTATGTTGTACTCTGTGGAAGGAAATCACTATGTGTAGTCCACCATGAAGTGGGGAATTAGGATCCAACTCTGCCCCAAAATTCTTCTACCCAGGAGACATTTCTGTTCTTGATGGGAGATATTTTAAGGGGTAAAGAAAGCAACTTGAGTGACATCTTCTTACATAGGCTCCTTTTAGTTCAAGGCAAACTCATTAGCGGAGACAAGGGCAGCTGTGATGTCAGGGAAGGCTTTGGAGGCTGGAGAGGACAGGAAACCTACAGCTTGAGGTGAGGCTAAGCTTTCTAAGTTTTGCTAAGTAATACCGAAGTTTCACTATTGTTCCTTGGAACCAAGTTAATTTCAGAACTACAAAGAGTTGCGATGTGTGTGTGTGTGTGTGTGTGTATGTAACAAAATAAGTGACTTCCCATAATTCTCCCTGGAAGATGAGATAGACAACATCTAATCTTCCACAGCTGTTTATTACACAAGCTAGAACTTTTCCAGCATAAAATTGAGTGAAAATCACTATAATTTTACAATTATTTTTTTGAGATGGAGTCTCACCTTTTTGCCTAGGCTGAAGTGCAATGGCACACTCTCAGCTCACTGCAACCTCCGCCTCTTGGGTTCAAATGATTCTCCTGCCTCAGCCTCCCGAGTAGCTAGGATTACAGGCACCTGCCACCACCCCTAGCTAATTTTTGTATTTTTAGTAGAGATGGGGTATCACCATGTTGGTCAGGCTGGTCTCGAACTCCTGACCTGGTGATCTGCCCACCTCAGCCTCCCGAAGTGCTGGGATTACAGTGTGAGCCACTGTGGCAGGCCAATTTTGCAATTTTTAAAGAAGATGAGTTCTTCCCTTGTCTGATATTTGAAACAACAAAAGGAATTTAGTCAAATATTTCATATTCTGTCTTATAAATGACTTATACATGCAACTAGAGTACCTTCACAGTGAAGGTACAGTCACAAAAGTTCACTTCATCGGTGTTTGCGTTATTCGTGATAACTGACCTTTTGGAAAACAGAAGTTATTTTAGTTTATTATTTTACAGATTGGTTCATCTGAGTTTTTTGGTTGGCTTGAAAGTTGATAATTTTGGCTTTCTTTTCAATTCTCACTTGAGTAAAGGTATCAGTAACATTTTTAAGTAATAATGAAAATTCTTAGTTTACCCGTTTCATGGTGATCCTGTTAGGAATGGCTTTGTCCATGGTGGAATGGCCTTCATGACCAGTAAGTCTTGTTCCTTGAATGTCTTGGTCCTTGCGTCGTTAAATATCTGCCCAACACCCTGCAAAGCAGAAACAGAACTAGATCTACTTCTCTCACATGAAGCACATTTCTCTTAACTATTTTCCACGTATTTTATAGACACTTGCCACTCCCTCTTCTGGACTGAGTGTCTTCATCAAATTTGCTCCAGGATGTTTGGAGCTCAGACTCATTCTGAGCACCACCCCCTTGAGCCTGGGTCCCCCATAGATGTGTTTCTCCCTGTCACAGCTGGAAGAGAGTGTTGGTGGGGACAGCATGGCCATGAGGGTGTCTCTCCACTCCATGCCAGGAGTTTCTTGGAACAACTCTATGAAGGAGGCAGAAGCCACTCTTTTCAGGGAAGTTCCTTTGAAATAAATGCAAGGCATGGAAACAGCAGAGTGAGTCTGTAGACCTTGAGACACTGTGCTTATCTGAAGTAAATTTACCCTCCAATAGACTAAACACTCATTGATATTCACTGGGGTTATGCCCACAACCTCAGGAAGTTGAGGAGGAAGCTGGATCTATCTACTGCCCTCTTCCTCTGTCCCATGGCTACACGCTAAGCCCTAGCACAGCTCTGGCACCAGCTTCCTCTCTAGATGCCTGCCTGTCCATGGTGGTCAAGAGGGAGTGAGACAGAATCAGGGCTCATCCTCCATACTTGCTTGAAGACATTATGAGTGCCTGTCTGTGCTGGAGACCTGCTGGGACGTGCAGGCACCCATGGACATGGGAAGTGTGTGCGCCCCAAGTCAAGCTTCCTCCTCCCGCCCATCCCCGGAGAGCTTGGCATTCCGTGGGCTGCTTCCTACTTGGGGACATCCTTTGAGCCTTCGCCTTATGTTGTTCCCCGAAGTTCACATTCTACAGAAGAAACCTCTTTTCTCTCCTACTCCCCAGCATGGAAGAGTTCACAGGTGAAATGATCTGCTTGCTAATTCTCATTTCTTATCCTACAAAGTCTCGCTTTTCCTATCACTTGCTGGTAATGGTTTATTTGGGAAAGGCTAAGGAAAGCAATGTTAAAATCGGTAAAAATAACAACAAGGGATCAAAGAAACACAAATGAATGCAGTAGGGAGGAAACCTGAAAAGCCCGATAGAGGTTGTGAATGTACGAGTCCCCCAGTCAGCATTAGGTTTCAAAGACGGGATTTCAAACAAAAGTCCCTTCACGTTTCCTGCTGAATGGGTTTATTTTGGTTTTTCTTCCTCCTGTGTTTTATCTCAGGAATCTTAAAGTCCAAGGGGCAGCTCTTCTCACCAGAATCCCTCCGTAATCACTTAAAGGTAAGTGGAATTAGAGGGGAGCCCAGCACGCATTACCCACAGCCGCTGCCAGTCAGCTAATTAGGCGATTAAGTCATTAAAGGGAAATATGCATTTGAAAGGCATCAGCTCAGTCACTCAGAAGTGGGATAAAGACCAAATTCCAACTTTCTTCTGGCCAGTCTCTACACTGCAAAGGTGATTAATCCATTTAACTCTGCCTGGCCTTTTTTCTCCTTTTTTTTCTTCTTTTCCTTTTCTTCTTCTTCCTCTTCCTCCTCCTTCTCCTCTTCCTCCCCCTCCTCCTCCTCCTTCCTCCTCCTTCTCCTCTTCCTCCCCCTCCTCCTCCTCCTTCCTCCTCCTCCTTCCTCCTCCTCCTTCCTCCTCCTTCTTCTTCTGGAAAAGGAAAAAACCAAGGGACAGAAGCTTTTCAGAAAGAGTCTTTGAGCAAGTGGAATGACAAATGCCTTTCTGCGAGGCACTGCGTGCAGAGCTTCAACAGCTGGAGGTCAAAATGACTTCAGCAAGGGGCCTGATGGGGGCTGGGTGGACGAGCACAATGGTGACTTTGGATTTAGGGTTTTTCCTATCAGATCATTAGCCTGATTTGTTATTGGATGCCTTTTGATGTTGCCCATCTGAGACAAACGTTTTGTCTTTGCTAAATGGGGAGATGGCGGGGTGCTTTTGTCTTCTCCCCATGGACTTCCCCTTGCTTCCCATAGAGGCCGGCACATTGCTCTTGCACAAAGGGATACTTCCCTGCTTGTTTCTGAGACAGCAAATCCAGTTCTCTGAGTCCTCATCTTTGGAAGCAGAACATCTACCATAAGAAGAGAGAGGAGGAGGAGGAAAAGGAGGGGGAGAAGGAGAAGAAAACGGTGTATGTTTTAAGAAGTGGTTATATTTGGGGAATGAAAACACTCAAATGTCAATAAAGCATGCTGAGTTTGAAAGTTCCTATGTCTTAACAAGATCACAATGACTAGCATTTAATATTTATGAATGCATTAGTACCTTGAGAAGTGAGGTGACTTACGTCACACAGTATGCAAATGACTGCTGAAAAGATTCCTCCCACTGCTCAGGCAGTGGCCTTAAGGGCCTTGGGATCCTGTGGGTCAGCCCCACTGTATCTCCTGTAGCAGATGCACAGGACAGGTGCGTTTTCTACAAACACAAATGCCAAGATGAAAGCATCAAGGCTTCTCTCAAGTCCAACTTAAGTTCAGATTGACACGCTGTCCATCCAATGCACTTTGTTCAGTACTTTTGCCACTAATGGTACATCCAATTCAGAGGCTACTGAAGATTCCAGGCAGGAGCAAAGGATGGGGCACAGTCCAGGGCTGACTGTGTAAAACACCGCCCACAGACTGTGGCCGTAAATTCAGAAACAAAGCACTACCTCAAGTGTAGAAGTTGTGTCTGTTACGTTAACGACTGTTCAGTTAAACATGGTTCCCAGTATTTATATTGACAGCTGCTGGCCTCTCTCCTGGACTGAATGCCATTATCAAATTCACAAGTGCAATACTGATACGTGATGCCTGAGCAGTTTTTTAACAAATGTGACACATGACCTTACCCTCACACTGGTGGTTTGCACAACGTCAAATGTCCTCCCCACCATCTTGACAAGCATATGTGCACGTGTGTACTATATGTACATGAAATCCTTGAGCACATACATCCAAGTCCATCTGGTCCTTTAAGATGCAGGAGGTTTGGTCTCCCAAGTACAACATTTACCGAGAGATCCCCATAAAACATCTGTGCCACTTAAGCAGTTAAGATTTGATCTTGAGAACCAATGCTATTACACATTGCCTGGTGACAGTAGTAACTGATCTTTGTGGGACTGCTGCTTCCTTTATTTTGATATATGAATTCTTCCTATTGAAGCATGAAATTTTGAGAAATTCACAGAAGAGTAACAATCTCATTTCCTTAGAAATGACTTACAGAAAGAAGCTCCCCCGCTTCCAGATGTTCCTCAAGAAGCAAAAAGGAACCCTGCTTCCGATGAGATGCACTCTCCAAACCCACCCGAGCCTGCCTGCTCCAGCAGCTTTCCCCAGTATAACCCAAGGCCATTTGCTAAATAGTGGGTCGAAGTGGCCACTGGGTTTTTCTCAACCTTCTGTTACCTTTTTCTATCCTTCCTTCCTTCTTTCCTTTTTTATTTCTTTCTCTTTCTTTCTTTCTTTCCTTCTTTCTCCTTCTCTTTTTTCTTTCCTTCCTTTTTTCTTTATTATTTTATTTTATTAAGTTATTATTTTACCCACTTCACTTTTTGCCTGTCACTTTGTATCTTCAACCACAGGTGACTATCTCTATTTTACTTAAAAGAATTTAACCAGAGTTAGCCCAAGGCCACGTGGGAGGCAATGCCTTTTTGTTGGTGAGTTGCACCATCACTCAGGTTAACACTGGCATCATGGATTCGCCACCGCTGCTGTCCAGATGCTTTCTCTACATTTCTCTCATGTTGGAAATCTCTTATCATCATCCACTTAATCTGTCTTGCCAGGTCAGGGTGCCTAAGGTGCTGGCTAGGTCAGGGTGCCTGTCATTCTAGTTGTCACTTAATAGCCTGAGTTCTTAAAGGCTAGATTTAATTAAATGATTAATTAATTCCCGCTTTGGCAAGTGTGGTTTTGAAAATGAGCTTGATTCTGTGTTGTTCTGAATATCTGCCAATGGCCAAAAGTGTTTCAAAATTATCTTTAGGCTCTGAAAGCAAGTGACACTTTTATGTCAACAGGGATTTAGAAAGGGGTTTAGACAGGGGTTTAGGTAGGGTTTAGATAGGGGTTTAGGCCCTTGTACGTAGGAGCCAGGATGAGGGAAGAGTGGGTGCATTCAGAGAGTAACTACAACTTCCTCACGGTATAGAAAGAGACTCACTTTAGAGTTATGCAAACATCCATTACAGAGCAGAGGCAATTAATTCTTGCCTCTATTCAACAAAGAGAACTTCTCACGACCTAACCGGAAAGTAAGTCCTGGAGATAGAAGGCACTATTTCTACCCTTGAGGATAAACAGTCTAGTGAAGGGTGGAGGAAGGCCACATTGGTGTGTGTGGGGTGCACGAAGCAGGCTAACCCAGGGTTTACATCTAACACAGGCTGTTGCTGGAGGTAGGAGGGCATGTCTTTGAGATGGGTGCTCCTGGCTTGGAACTATTAGGTAAAAATCAGTGGGCACAGCCGGTAAGTGATGTGTCATTGTTAGCAAAAGCTAAGTGACTCGGAACATCACGTTTTGTTTCCTTCCTATTGGAATTTCTTTCAGAAATTGCTTGAACCCTGCACTAAAACCTTGTGTGTGGTCCTTGTGCACAAACAGCTGGGGGTCAGCAAGTGGGAGGAGGTGTGCACCTGCCATGTTGCCTTGTTGTAGGGGACAAGAGCTGTTCCCACTCTTTGGGGACGTGATTGTACAAGAAGACTATTGCATTTTGGAGACAACAATGGGTCCCACAGCCTGGGACCGGCTGCTGAGGCCAGGCACTGGCAGACGGGGTTGCCTAAAGCTCCTTGTGTTACACAAAACCAGCTACCTCACTGACATGCCCTCAACTCTGTCCCCTCTTGTTGCAATTAAATGAAAGCACACTGGGTGAAGGTGAGAAGACTGAAGCTTTCAGAATGGTAGAAGCCGCAGGGCACCCCACCCTCCTCCCTGGGCATCCCACCCTCCCTACCACATTAGCTATCTCAGCTCCAACCCGGTGACTCTGTTCCTTTGTTCAATTGAGAAGTAAAATACATTTGGCCGAGCTTGCACAGGTGTCTCTGAAGTGGAATCCATCACCTGTGTTCTAGGAGAGGTGGATTGCAAGGCCTCGCCTCTAGGGGCCATCATACACAGGGGCCAGGCTGAGGCATGAGTGGGTGCATTGAGAGCCTAACTACAGCTTCCTCATGATGTGGACAGAGACTCACTTTGGAGTTACACAAACATCCATTACAGAGTAATCTTGATTATTCATCAGTATTAAACCCCTGTTGACATAAAAGTGTCACTTGGTTTCAGAGCCTAAAGATAATTTTAAACAGTTTTGGCCATCGGCAGATATTCAGAACAACACAGGATCGAGCTCGTTTTCAAAACCACACTTGCCATCCCGACTACTTACCTGGCCATACAAGGAGGGGATGTGCAGGAGATTGCCAGATTTTTGTCTATGTTTGTATTTGCCTACCCACTCCCCTACCCCAACAAATGCTATAATTGATTTACTTACTTAGGGAACGGTTTTCCTTTAAGAGTCAGCTGGGAACTGGAGACAGAGAGGTGTTTGGTTTCTGACTGGCAGTCTTCTCCAGTATGTTGACTAGACACAGCCGATTCTAGCTTTGAATATTCTTGTGGCTTAACCTAAGAGATTTGCAATTTCTTCTGTGTTCATTTGCTTGGCCTATGGAATGACAGGTGTCTTTCGGTGTACGTAGTAAGTGACTTGGCTCAGTGCTCCATTGTACTATGACTTTTTTGAAGTCACCCAGTGACGATGAAATCAAAATTAAGTTAACTTTTAGCCTGGCATTCTACCAAATATAGACGCGCCCCTGGAGGAGAGAGCTAAGCACACTCACATTCACACATGGTCAGGCAATGACCAAAGCCACTCTTATTCCTTTGCCTGCTGCCAAGTGCCTGAGGAGTCTTAATTTTTTTATGGCCATTTTCTTTGGACACGAATTCTAAACTACATTTCAAATCCAAAAATGTCATATTCTGAGTGTCCTAAAACTGAGATGACAAAGTTATGGAAAAGTTAGCTTCATTCATTTTGGCCACTGGGATTTCGAATTGTGAGTTATTCATTTGGATAAACATCAACAATCTGTAATGTGTAGAGGAAAGTGGCCTGAGTACCGTTCTCTGGCACCAAGTGTGTGGTGATGCAAGCCCTTCTCCGGACGGACTCTGCACACGGGCATAGCACTATCTGCAGCCACTCTTACTGACCTCAGGGTAACCACATTCTAGTGCACTGGTGACAAGGCATTATTTCTTTCATCTCATGCTGGGGAATGCTTAGGGCATGTTCCTGGTTTTAATGGAATATTGGGTGTTCTGGACTTCGTTTGGGAGTCGGTACTGGGGAACATCTTCAGATTTATATATGCAAGGATAACTCCGGCTGCATAACTCATGCATATTTTTATCACATAAGATTTAGGTTCAGCAAATGTGGAAACAGTGTAAGTGTTTGCTGTCATCCATCACTTATGGAGGGTGATTCCACAACCTTTGACTTATCTACTCAGACACAGGAGGCCCTGAAGCCCAGGGGGCTCTTCCAGGCCATCTCAGATTCTTCACATCCCTTCCACAGTGGACTTGAAGAGGGGCTGGGACATGCAGGAAAAGTACCTTTTCTAGACAGCTTTTGCTGAGAAATAAAGACAATACATTTTGGCTCTTTAAAGGTCTTGGAAACCTTGAGACCAGGGAGTGCTTTGTCATTCTGACTGAACCCCAAGTGGGAGTGCTTAATGCTTTTGAAAATGTAATCTCTCTCCCTTCATTTTATTCTAGTAAGTACTAAAATAAAGCTGCGGGTACCATTTTATTTTTCTTTTAGTGTAGGTCTAAAATCACATCTCACATGAATATAGTCGCAATTTTTACAATTGTTATATTTTAGAGCAGGATTTTGCAAACTGTGGCCCCTAGGTAAATCTGATCTGTGGTTGGTTTTGTAAATAAAGTTTTACTGAAACGTAGGCCCACTTATTTATGTGCTATTAGCTTCTGCTGTGCTACAATGAGAGTTGATTTGTCATGACATAGACCATGTGCCCCCAAACAGCCTGAGGTAATCACCATCCAGCCGTTCACAGGAGGGCCAGCTGACCCTGCTTCTGACTAGAGCAAATCTAACCTGCTTATTTTACAAATCAGGCACTTTAGCTCTAAAGTTGTTAACTCGCCTTTCTCAACTTCTAATAGCACAGGGGAATCTTCTGTATTGTTGAGCTTTCTATAAATTAGATGAGTGCTATAAACTCTTTTATTTATGATTTCTCTTGCTCAATATTACATCTTGAGATGTATTCATAATGACGTGCATAGTTGTGGTTTGTTCATCTTCATCGGCACATGGTATTGCATAAAAGGACGCACACGGCTAATTTGTTTATTCTGTGGTTTGTGGACACTGGATAACTGGCAGTTTGGGACATTTCAAATGAGGCCTCCATGACCGTTCGCATACAGGCTTTGTGGTGTACGTAGACACACATTTCTATAGGGTGTGGTGTTAGTTAGCTATTGTTGCAACACAAAATATCCCAAAACTTTGTGGCTAAAATTAAGAAGCGTTTTTTCCCCACAGTTTTGTGGTTCAGGAATCTATGCAAGTCTTGGCTGGATGCGCGCATTAAACTCTGCTGGGAGGTACCATTTTCCCCATTTCGTGGGTGAGCTCGGAGGGGTTGTGTGGCTTGTTGAAGAGCACACAGCAGCCACATCTTTCTTCAGAATCTGGTACCTGTTTCCTCACCTTTCCTAGTTTTACACAGAAAATACATGGACAGGAAAGCCTTTCTAGCAGCATAGGCAGGGGGCAGTGGATTCACATGGAATTAGGGCAGTGTCTGAAGTGTGCTTGCATGCAATTTGAAAAGAAAGGAAACCCCCAGCCCATCTGTTTTAATGAGTGGGGCTATGGCCTCAGTGTGAGGGGCTTCAGGCATCCAGGCATGGGGCCTAGCCATGGTGGGCTGCAGTGTCATGAGACCATGTACCGGATGTGGGCTGACCTGATCCTGGACACCAGCGAGTCAACACTCAGGGGTGTGAACTTCTGAGAACCAAGGGAGTGCAAGGACGTGGAGGAAGTCAGGAATCCGTTAGTGATCGGGATGCTGGGGGGAAGGGCACTGTATGTTCTCACGTTTTTGTAATCCCACTCAAGCGAAGCTGCCTTCAGCAATACCAAAAGCAAGTGTGTTCAGCATTCAGTAGAAATACCCCATTTCTACACAGCTGCAGGCACCCCTGGGCCCCAGGATTTATCTGACAATTGTATACACAAGGTGATGCCCAAACAGAGAGGTTTCCATGCCCCAAGAAAGTTAAGCAGAGACTTAAATACCAATGACTGGCATGAATGTCAACTGGTATCACTAGTATCGATTTAAAATATAACATCAACATGGTACAGACAAAAACACATCTACACTTATTGATTGTCCATAGTTAGGCAGCAATCCATACTCACTAGCTGTGGCCCCACCTTGCTAGAGTACATTCAGCATAAGCATCTTTGCCTCCAAAGCATCAGGCACAATGGCCTCATTATTACTCCTTTATATCTGCTTCTCATCTGTGAATCATTTTTGGTTGGCAAGACTTCAAAGGGAAATTCCTTCTCTTAAGTTAATGAAAGCAAACTCTTTAAAAATTTGGCACAGTAACCTTGGTTATGACCATCCATCTATCCCCAAATACCAAGTATTACTATTTGCATTAGTTTTGCATAGGTATCTGTTGTACTATTATTCCTTGTATTGCAATACTTAATGATTAATATGTTTTAAATCTTGACAAAATGTGATATACTTCCCGTGAGTATGTGGTTATAGGGTAGTGCATATAATTTACTGTACATTATACATATTTATGAAAACATATTTTATGTGCTTAATTAGATATTCATATACCATGGGTATGTGTGATTTCTCTTACACAGGGACTTTTAAAAAATATTTTGTGTCTGAGCCAGGCATGGTGTCTCAAGTCTGTAATCCCAGCACTTTGGGAGGCCTAAGCAGGCAGATCACTTGAGGTCAGGAGTTTGAGACCAGCCTGGCTAACATGGCAAAATCCCATCCCTACTAAAAATACAAAAATCAGCTAGGCGTGGTGGGGAGCATCTATAATCTCAGCTTCTGAGGAGGCTGAGGCAGGAGAATCTCTTGAACCCAAGAGGCGAAGGTTGCAGTGAGCCGAGGTTTATCTAGGTTAAGCAAATTTTTCCATTAGGGTGTCCCCTTCCCTACTCATTACTTTCTGTGCAGGGATGGGCAACATGGCCAAAGCTTGGCCCACCACCGGACCTCTCCCTTGCACTGGGACTGAGTCAAGCATATTGCATGTGACCCAGCAGGGGCAATCTGTGGTCCTCGCCAGCACTGGCAGAGTGAGGCTCTGGCATGTTTCGCCATTTTGGCCAGGCTAGTCTCGAACTCCTGACCTCAGGTGATCTACCCGCCTTGGCTTTCTAAAGTGCTGGGATTACAGGCATGAACTACCGAGCCCAGCCAAGACTTTTTTTTTTCTTTTAATGTCATCTTTCTTCCATTTTCCACTCCACAAGTTTATTTTACAAAATTATAGATTTGGAAAATAAATCTTTACATAGTGTAGTGCATTCTCAAAAAAAATATACTAATGGTGATGCATGCATAGAGACATTAAGTAAGCTGTACAAGGGCTTGCAGTTTCATAAATAAAAAATAATAATTAGGAATGTAAAAGGGGAAAAAAACAGTATCGGCTCACAGCCAGGCATGGAAGCCATCTCAGGACAGTTTCCAGGGGCTCCAATGGTACCTGGCTAGACTTCTCTCCTATTTCCATTTCTTTCTTCATTTTTCACCTGTGTGCAAACCTTGCCCCACCACACCCCCGCCTGGGCAACAGAGTGAGATCCATCTCAAAGAAAAAAAAATTGTGTCTGTCCTTTGCTTTTCACGAGTGAAGAAGGAAGGTGTGTTCCTTAGTGATTAAATAGGATAGGACTATGTAGGCTGATTTTGTTCACCTTGAAACAGTCCGCTGCAGTTCTCCTTCAGGCTATGTCAGTGTGGACTGAGCAGCACCTTTTCCCCGGCACGGTGGGAGTGCCCAGCGGCTTCTCAGGCCAGGCTTGCTCTGACTTCTCCACCGGGTCTGGACTTGGACTTGGGGCTGCCCGCCTGGTGCTCCCACCCTCCCTTTTTTCCCATGGGCTCTCATTTTACTCACATGCTCAGCTGTCCATTTTATTCAGCTTTGACATCTTTGACACCTAGGTCTTCCCCGAGAATTTATTAGCCTCTTTTCTTCGTCTTCTTCACAGAATCTCAGGAGTCTTAATGGTGGATCATTTTTCATGAAAGCAGAGAACTTTTTTTTTTTCTTTGAATGAGCTTCTATTTTATTAGTCTGTCTGGAAGGGTTTATAAGAGTACCAGTTTGCAGGGCTGGAAAATTTACCATAAATTTTCATGAGAGAAGACTTTCAGTTTCAAAACAGAAGGAGCCCTCAGCGTAATTTCCGTGGTTCTGCTATGCCTCCAGTGAAGAGCCCTCTGCACGCCTCTTAGAAGCTGAGATGTATTTAATGTTTTGTTTTGGAATGAAAATGAATCCATATGATGTTCCCGACTGTATAATCATCTGCTCAGAGATCAGAGACAGTCAGCGCCAACGTGAGTCCATGCCACTCAGGGCGGGCGAGTCCACAGGAATGCCAGGGCCATAGGCGTGGGAAGGGGATTCATCCCACGAAGGAGAAACCTGCTCGCCAGAGAGCGTTTCTTGGTGGTTCCAGCCTAACTCCTGCCACTTGGGTCTTGGCAACCAGTTTGGGAAAATCCTGGGTCCATCAGAGACTTTAAGAGATGTGGTTCCTGCTGCCAATCTGCTCCAAGCTGGGCCTGACTTGAGAAAGGCTGAGTGAGGTTTCCACATCCACCTGGACCGCAGCCACCTGGTAGCTCCTAACACAGTGTTAGTTCACAGGATACCTTCCCCAAAGAAGTGTCGCTCATTTGCAAAATACAAACAGATGAATAATATTAACAGCACCTTGAGACATCTCCCATGAGAGGATTCAAGTGAAGAAAGCGGGACAAGAAGTATGTGTGCAGCAAAGAGGCCACCTGGAGGCCCAAGAGAGATGAGGAAGGAACTGTTCCTGGGCCCTCTCCAGGCCTCTGTGCCTGGCCGGGGAAGTGATTCTCCAGCCCTTGCCACTGCAGGCGCAGCCTGGCTGCTTAAAGACGTCTTCATGTAGGGTGGGGATCATAGACTGCGTTTTACAAGTGGGCTGGTAGCGGGACGTTTGGAGGCCTCAAATCCCTCTGCCTCATCTGAAAAATCTTAACATTTCACCCTCTGTGGATCCCACCAGGCCCTCACATCCTCCCTGGGCTGTCAGGGAGCACCTTTGAAGGCAGCATCAATCTGAAGGGTGCAGCTCCCAATTTCACCTAAGAGACCAGGAATTTTGCAGCACCCCAAGGGGTGTTTCTGAGGACTCCAAGAGATTCCCCCGCAAGTGCAACCTCATTCTGTCGGGTGTAAGACACTCATTCATGTGCTCCCACCTCTCAGCCTCAGCCTTCCCCTCAGTGAACTCCTCTCCCTGGGAGGGGGTTGCTCTTGGGCCCATAGCGGCCCTCCTTCCTCTCCAAGCCATGTGGGTGGTTCTGGAGGCTCATGTCCTAGCACAGGGAGCACCTCTCCTTTCCTCAAAGCAGGCAGGGGTGACCAGGCAGGCCGCCTTGTGATCCCTGCACTAAAGCAATGCACGTTAATTCCTGCAGACACACTCTGTTATACTTTTGTTTCTGAATATAAGAAATAGTGCACGCTTGTTATATAGATAAATTGAAAAATAAAAAAAAATATTTATAATATACAAATTTCGAGAAATCAAAAATATATTTATTTATTAAAATCTTACTTTGGTCACCCAAAGCTGCAATTTTCTCTCCTAACTTGGAAGGCATTTTGTGCCCCACTTGTGAGTTGCCCCGGGAGATGATGCTGGCCTCACTCTTGGTGGCAGGGCATGGGGAGGGGGGCGGAAGGGTGTGGGGGTGGGGGGACTTTGCTTAGAGAAGAGACATCTCACAAAGACAAAAAAGGTTACAGCACCAAAAAGTGGATAAATACAAGCCCTATTGAAGGCTAGAAAACAACCAGGGTAGAATCGTGGTCACCACTTCACCTCTCCAGGTATGCCTCTTAACTTGTCTGTGACTTTAAAAGGCCCCTAAGTAGGTGCTGACTGGGTAGAGAACCTGGTGGAGACTTTGTATAACCACCAGAAACAACCCCACCGTGCCCATTTTGGATGGAAAAATCTGTAATTTTCCATTTACCTCAAATAATGTATTAGGAAATAATCCCCCCACAGAGAATTTTAATTTGCCTTTTGGAAGGAGGTGAAAAAATTAAGATATTGAATATCCAGTTTATTTCTGTATTTCTTTATTCTCGCAGGAATTCTTGTTGCTCCTTTCTGCGGTGTGTCAGCCTGGGTCCATTTCTGAAACTGACGATGTAGTGATTACAGCAAGAGAGTTTTGATTAACTTTCTTCCCTCCCCTACCACTGTCAGCAGGACCGACTGGAGTGGGGATAAGCTTGAACCGTCACACTCTGCCAGGCTCCGCGGCTGCACAGCCAAGAGCAGTTTTGTTTTTCAAAGACTTGGAGCCCTTTACTTCCAACTTAAATTTATACGGCTTGCTAATTGCCTGCGCGTAAGGAACGGTGAGCGTGCAATTTCCTTTCACTGTAATTTGGAATCGACAATGACGGTTTCTCTCCATCCACTAGGGACCTGAAGGCTTTGGCAAACTCCAAGCCCAGAGCACCACAGCAGTGGCCCAAGCGGAGGCCTGTAATAGGGGCACAATGCTCCATTCTGTACTCAAAACAATTTTTGCTGGCTTTGGCTTTTTGATTTAATGAAAGTCTAATAATTTCAGAAATTCAAATTTAAGCACACTTCTTTTAGTTTTAACCACCGGGAGTAACAATAATCACTCGTTCTACTTTAAAAATGTAGAATTCAACTAAATGAATTTCACAGACTTTTTCTTGGACTTATTTTAATTTGGCTTTAATGTTATAAGTCTAAATCTTGAAACATTTATATCTCTGGTTTCAGTTAAACTAATAAAGTATTACTATATTAATAATTGCTACCCACTTTATTAAGTACTATAGACATCAAATCCTTTATATTCAAGAAGTGAAAGCCCTCCAGCTCTAAATACTTTTGGCAAATAAGTCCTTAAGATATAATTGAGTGTAACACAAGGTCTGATTTAAAACATGAGTTAAAATGAAGTGCACCACTACTATTTGCAAATCGTTAAAGGGCTAACTTAGAAGATAATTCTTGTGATGAAATTTAAATGGGGACTCACAGGAATTCAAGGTGTCATGTTTGAGGTGAGCTTCGGAATTCATTGAAGGCTAGGACCTTCACTATCACTGAGCTATTTAATCTAAACCTGAAACATCCAAGATAGCAAACACAGAAATATAAAGGAAATGACACACCCAATTAAAACACTTCAAGAGCTACCTTAAGAAGAACAATTCAGGGGAAAGTGTGTTCATATTAGATGTTCTGAGAGTCCTTGATCAGCAGTTCCCTTCTCATTCAATAATATCCAAACCAACAACAGTTCTGCAACTCTAATTGACAAAGGACCACACCCAGCCAAGACTTTTTTTTTTTTTAATTTTTTAAATCTCATCTTGGCAGGGCGAGGGGGCTCACGCCTATAATCCCAGCACTTTGGGAGGCTGAGGCGGGTGGATCATCTGAGGTTGGGACCTCGAGACCAGCCTGACCAAAATGGAGAAACCCCATCTCTACTGAAAATACAAAATTAGCCAAGTGTGGTGGCGCATGCCTGTAGTCCCAGCTACCTCAGGAGGCTGAGGTAGGAGAATTACTTGAACCCGGGAGGTGGAGGTTGTGGTGAGCTGAGATTGTGCCATTGCACTCCAGCTTGGGCAACAAGAGTGAAACTTTGTCTAAAAAAAGAAAAAAAAATCATCTTTCTTCCATTTTCCACTTCCCAAGTTTATTTTAAAATAATTATAGATTTGGCAAATAAATCTTTACACAGTCTAGTGCATTCTCAGAAATTTACACTAACGGTGATGCATGCATAGAGACATTAAATAGCTGTACAAGGCCTTGCAGATTCATAAATACAAAAAATAAATAATGACAAATGTAAAAGAAAAGAAAACAAAAAGTATCATTTCACAGCCAGGAACAGAAGCTGTCTCAGGACTGTTTCCAGGGGCTCAAATTGTACCTGGTTGGACTTCTCCCCATTTCCATTTCTTTCTTTATTTTTCACCTGTGTGAATTGCCTCATCATTTTATTCCACTCGTTTGTTTTATCGTGGCCAGAAATGCACATCTGCCTTGCTCATAAACCCACATGGGCAGGGAAGCACTTTCTCTGAGCCTCACTCTGCCAGTGCTAGCGAGGACCGCAGATTGCCCCTGCTGGGTCACAGGCAACGTGCTTGGCTGAGTCACAGTGCCCAAGGGAGCGGTCCTGTGATGGCCCAAGCCTTGGTCATGTTGCCCATCCCTGCACACGAAGTGATGAGTAGGGAAGGGGCACCCTAATGGACAGATTTGCTCAACCACAGGGGAGAGGAAAGAGTCATCTTCCTAAGAAAGACATTCCAGGTAAACAAAACACCCTAGGTCCATTCATGGACTTCCACCCAGTGGAGGAGGTGGACAGAGGTGGCGGCTCTCAGTGCTGAAGCCCGTTACTCGTTCCATAGAAACCCTTCACCTGCCAGGGAGGAAGGGCTAAAGGTTTGCACAGAGTTAATGTGCTGCTGAGAAAACTGTAAGAAATCAGAACTTTACATCATCAAAGGACTTTGAGATCACAAACAGCCTCCAGAAATACATTTTATTTTTGTATTCTGTGCAGTATTTTCATATCAAATGTCAGATAATTGATGAAATCACATTTAATCACATACACATTGGAGACACAGCTAAAGCTTTCATGAAGTCTTGCCCCTACCTCAGACCCACCTGCCTCTGAGTCCTGATTGCAGCAACCTCCAGCTCAGTGTCTTTCCCTGAACACCACTGTCTCCTACTCCAGGAAGAGGGAGAAAAAGTAGCAATGGGACCTCCTGCCCCTGCAGAATGTAGGCTTTAAGAACCCAGACACTTATAAAATTTGAGCAGAAAATACATTTCATCATCTGTCTTGGCACAAGGACAACCAGCCCCTGGTCCCAGGTTATGTACATATCTAAGTACGGACTCGGTCTCTGAGCTTAGGTAGAAACCTGGCAGAACTCAGCAAAAACCTAAGAATACGCTGAATGTATTTCTCATCAGCAACTATGCCTATTTTTCTCTCATGTTCCTATTTCACCAAGCCATGAGGTATCTGCCCCCATGACCCAAAGGTTTCCAGCCATGCCCCACCTCCAACACTGGGAATTACATCTCAATGTGAGATTTGGAGAGGACATCCAAACTATGTCAGGAAGTAAAGTCATTTGAGGAAGAGCGTCCTGCTCAGAAGTCTTCCTAGCTTAAGTTTAAGCCCTTAACCCCAGGTTACCCCACTTTATAGAGGAGCTGATCTCTGATGCACAGCTAAAGTACATGTCCCCCTTGGACTAAACAGTCTTTATGACTACAGTGCCTGGCTCAGGGGCTTGTGTCCTAGAAATCACAGATCAATGAGTGAGAAACACCCTTGATGCCTGGTTGTGTAAGAACCCACGAGCTCTCTTTGGTTTCCAGTCTTCCTGGGAGCCAGATGAATCATGGCCACCTGCATCCCTTTCCACAGAAACAGGGGAGCTGGCGTCTGAGCTGGAGTCCCCCAGTCTGATGTTCCGTGCTCCTGACCTCAGAATTCACTCTAGTGTCCCAAGCGGTGTGTAACTAGGTCTTTCATGGTTTGGGGAGGATAAGCTTGTGACAGAGGGCACTGATCAGGGTGTCCAGCAAACGGTGAGAATTCAGTACATGTCAGGCACTGTTTCGCACCATTAACAAGATCACGATGGCACGTGTGTGCTGAAGACTCTCTGTAGCCACCACAGTTAAAAAAAATTCATTGAGAGAGTACCAATATGGAGCACACTTTAAACACCTGAGATATTAAGATAATACACATGTTAAACTCACATTCATGGTATGTAAAGCACTTAGATGTCACTTCCAAATCAATAATTAAAAGTATGGCACCAGCATTTCCAGAAGTCTAAATCCCCTGGCCTTCTAAGCCAAACACACATGCCGCAGTTACGTGTGCATTGGAAATGAGCTCAATGGAGTGGCTCTGCTGTGGTTAAACAATGCAGGGAACAGAATGACTGGCATTAAGCGCACCTTCAGAAGAGGTGGGCTGTTACTGCATTCTAGCATGACCTACTGAGTCCTGGTTAAGCCACTTGTAAGGAAAAGCGAGTGCATATGAAGTGCGGATCTGCAATGGTTGTTCTAACAGAAGGGAGCAGGACAGACTCAGGAAAGCTAGAAAAACTTTCACCCAGGGCATGTGCCCCCTGGAGTCAGTGATGCCCTGGGACAGGAAGAAGCAGGCTGCACAGGGTCATCGGATAAGCTCTCAGTGCAAGGCCAGCCATGGGTGGCGGGGGACATGGCTCCTTGAGCAGACAAGACAGTGCAAGGGGGCAAGTGGCCACACAGCAGGACCAGCCATGGTCACAGCAGCACCCTCCTGTCCTTTTTCAAGGCTACAGTTTCCAGGTCACTTCTCTGGGTGCTGTCATCAGGAACAGGAACCTGCAAGCTCATGTGGCCAGGCTGGGGCCAAAGAGGAGGAAACCACCCCTTCACACCTCATGCTCAGTGGCTCCTGGTACAGAGGGCACAGGACACAGAAATGCTTTCCACTAGCCTGTCCCTGGACACACTCAGGCCCCTCTGCTGGTGAAGGTGCCTTGCTAGAGGGCAGCCTCATCTGCATTCCTCAGGGAAGGTGACAATATGATCCCACTTGTCCATTTGGGAGGTCTGTTTCCACTGCTGCTTCCTGGCATCCCCGCAGCTCTGCCCTTCCTCTGCTCCCTCACCTCCTCCTGCTCTGATCTCTCCACTCTCTCTGTCCCTTAGAACCTGCTCTGGGAAGTGGGTACCATCTACTCCCTTGGGGAGCCCCTACTCCACGCTGTGTGAGCAGGCCTAGGGGTAATTTCAGGGAACAGGGCCTTCCCATGGTGGGCAGGAGGCCAGTAGGAAGTGAGTGGTTTCCTTTGACGGTTGGGTCCCTGAAACAGACTTTATGTGTTTAGGAAACATATAAGATTATGTGTCTGCAACTAACAAAAATTAAAAGCTCCAGTACCCTCTGCTACTCTGTGGGAGTAGCTGGGCCTATAGGAACAGCATTGAAAAAACATTGATAAAAGGCAAAAAAAAAGAAGGCTCGGTAGCCATATGGTTAGACAGATGTAATCATGTCCTATTAACCCCCATGTTCACCCTGGAGAGTGATCACCGGGGTCTGGGCTGGCCAGGCTGGCAGCCTGCAGTGGGCAGCCTGGGTGTCCTAAGGCAGAGGCCCGCACACATCCAATGGGCCTCAGGCACAGGCTTGCTGCTATTCAGAAACACCGGGCATGCTCCCTGCTCTGAACAGACCCTTTTCTCTGCATTTTACCATCTGACTTTTAAAATGTTAACCTCTGCTGGCTGAATGAGTATAAGGTTTACTTTTATTTTCATTTTTTAAAAAAATCCTAATCTCATGTCTCTTTTGAAATGCCCTCTTGAAAGTGAAAAGACACTGCTTCCTCGACATAAAGCTATTTGGGATGGTGTAAGCGTGTTCACTGGGGCATTTATTTACCCTGCAGTACGAATTCCACTGTCACTCGGGGCAGAGCCTCCGCAGACCCCCCTCTCCCCGCCCCTCCAGCCACGCAGGTGGTGGGAGCTGTGGATCTTCTGTTTACAAATCATTAATGAAGTGATTGTAGCCCTTTTCACTTGCTCACACTTTTGAACTATGCGGAGTGACACATTCCTAAATGGGGGACACAAGGGCAGAGAGAAGCCCACAACAGTCTTATTATGGGGGCCGCACAAACGCCGGCGGTGCCGGGGTTTATATTAACCCAATCAATTAAGGATGGACGGAAAGACCTGGCCCAGGGCACTGGGAAAAGCAGAGCGCTCCCAGGAGTTGCTAGGCACGCGGAGCCGGCCTCCAAAGTGTCCCCTCGGCGCTGGAGCTGCGCTTTCTTCCTGCACAATAAAGGGCCCTTTGAAAGCGGGGCTTTCCGAGCCATGCAAGCACTGGAAGTCACTGCATTCTCTGAATGAAATAAATGTCTCTTTTTAATTCCTATAAGGTTTGCGTAAATTCCCCTCAGTGCGGCAGCATTAGGATTCTGCAGGGAAGACGCATACATTAGGCTGGACTGTATGGCTTTTGTGCTCTGCGCGTCCACTCTCCCCTGCCCCTGATGCAGAGCCTCGAAGCCTCAATCAAGTGCGGGCTCCTGCCGAGGACGCAAGCTGCACTGGACACTGAAGCCACCTTTGTGCTCGAGGCCTCATTTGAATAAGCAGCATGTTGTCACTGGGGAAGGCAGATGGCCCGAGTGTTCCATTCCAGCAGAAAGGGAGAGGGAAACAGAGAATCGGATTCATTTTGTCCTTTCATTAAACTAAAACATTTCTTGGACTACTAAATTTCCCAACCACACACAACCGCCACCCGGGGAAGCGCCTGCTCTGGGTGGCTTCCATGCGTCCCGACACAGGCTAGGCCAGTGGTGGATTCCTCAACTTTTCCCCGCTTCCCACACTCGCCCTGGCCGCGCCTCTGGGTAAAATGCGCGGAACTCCACATTCACAAACGGCCTAGGAAGTCCCCCGGGCGCACGGGAGGGCTTTCTTTCTAGCTGGGCTCCCGGCTGCTTTCACGTTGTGTATTCAGCTGTGACTCAACTTAAATTAAACACCACATCATGGGTTGAACAAGTGGTCAGGGAGATTTAGGGCTGTACATAAATTGTCAGACTTAAAAGCTTCATTTCAAGCCGTATTATGTTTTCTCTTCTAGGCTGGCGGATATCTTCCTTCCTAATGTCAGGAGGGTTTGCATCTCCACCCCTGAGTTGTCCAGAGATTCCCAGTAAAACTGAAACTCCCTTGATTCAGAGGGAAGGGAGAGACGGCTTGCAGGGGGTGCTATCTTCAAACATTCATGTAATTCCTAAGGTAGAGGAGGCTGCCGTGTTCCCCGGGTGGATGGAGTGACAGGGTCCCCCCACTGCCTGCCTGCTTCTTTGAAGGAACTGCACCAGCAGTGTCTCTGAAACTGAAGAGAGATCAATTCATGAATCACCCAATACTTTATGTCTTGAAGTGTATTTCAAGTGGGTTAATGAGGGCTTCCAGGAAGCAAAAGTATTAAGTAAAACACTGTTAAGTTGGAATGTACCTGTGAAATTTCCCTGGCAAATTATTAGAGCCAAACTTATAATCCCTTTTAATACAAAAAGAATTCATTTGAGTTTCAATGTTTAAATGCTTTATTTTGTGGGCTTTGAGTGGGGAAGAGGAGTTCATCTTATAAAATTTGTTGAGCATTCAATAGCCTTCTTAGAACCCTCTCTTCTCTTCTAAAAATTCCCAAAGAAGAAAACATAGAAATAAAAGAATTTTTCAACATGATGACTATTCAGAAAATGCATCATTTTTTGTAAATAGAAAGACAACATTCTCCAGTATCCAGTTCAAATTTATTTTGCAAGTAAGAAGTGTAAAATTACCTTAAATGTAAAATCTTTATGAACAAAGTCTAGGTAATTGAGAAAAAAATAAACTGCAAAGCTAGCAGTCGGTCCTTCATTAGAAAGGTCACCTGTATAGTTTATACTTAGCTCAAGTCTTATTTAGTTAAAATGCTAACTACATAAAATACTGTTTTTAAATGTAGCTGTCTAATTTGCACATGTGTGCTTATCTCTATTAGTATCATCATTTATGTGTGGTATTGATGAGATTCTATGCTTCTTTCTTTCAACTTCACTTACAATATTAAAACAAAACTTTATGGTATAGAGAGAAGACGCTGCTTTGGCATGCATTTGGGGTGGGGGATTAATCCCTTGTAATGTGTTACTTGAATCAAACACTTGACACAATTTAACAGCAGCCATGTTCTCCCAGCATGTAAGTTAATACCTGGGTGTAAGGTCATGTCTGTGTACACTCTGTAAAACAAATCACGATACAGCAAACACAGTCCATATTGTCCCCCTGTCAGTCTTCCCAATTAATATAGATGGTTGCAGCCACGTCCATCAGGCAGCAGCCCTCTTTGGTCATGGAGGCTGCAGGGGGGCCCATGTTTGCAAAGGGTTTGAGCTGGTCCCTTCTTTGCAGGAGTAGAGGAGAACTTTGGGGAATGAACTAAAGAGAAGAGGTCCATTCTTTTAATGTCCACCTGGGATCAGATAATGAAAGGTGGCGGCATAAGTATTTGGGAAATTTGTTAAATTTGTAAAATTTCCCAAAAGGGTTTGTAACAAGGGGAGGCTCTTGTATCTGGGGAGACTCAATCTCAATAAACTACTTTTTGATTAAAACAAACAAAAATATACAATTTCCATTCTTTCATATAAAATAGGCTATGATTAGACGATTTTAATTTAGTGACCATAGTAGGTATTTTTTTTCTTTCTCCATCCTTCTGTCCTTTCTTCCTTTTTTTCAGCAAGAAAAAAAAAATGTGAGCACATCAAATGTATGCTAACCTTAATTACTATAAAAATACTCCGAGAATGTAGAAATAAGGAAAAGCGAACTTGATCAATTGAACACAGCACTTACTTTTATTTCCTCTCCTCTTCTGTATTCTAAAAAGTCAAACATTCAATGGCAATGGAAGATGAAGTTAACAAAATACTGGAAATTGAAAAGGGAGTGGGTAAGTGGTTGAAGGATGAGGGTCTACACTTTGCATCCCAGGCAGTGTAAGGGAAGGGCTCACTGGGATCTTGAGGGGGTGGCAATGGTCATGGTTCTCTAGGGAGCAGGAGAACAGAAGGCAGACACTGTACCCAAATTGGTGATTAAGTGGAAGTTTTCATCTCTGACCTTGGAGACACGCAACCTCTTCCCCATCAGTTCTCCAAGGCTAGAGTTCCTTCCCTAGAAGATACTGAAGATTTTTTTTCCAAGGAAAAACATTGAAATGGGAGAAAAGACACACAGATCCTGACATCCAACGTTATTAGTGAGACATATCCAACCACTCTCTATCACCCCACAGGAAAACCACACCAGCAGACTCCACCTGCTGGAGCCTGGGTGGAAACCAGAGCTCGGAAAGACTTTTCTGCATCCCTTTCTCAAATATGAAAGAAGAGCCAAAAAGCATCAGACACTTAAAGAAAGTCAGAGACTAGAATCAACAGACTTGGAAGGAACATGAAGGGAACAGTGACAAAGTAGAGAGCAGATGACTCACAGGAGATGTTGCATCCATGAGCTAAGAACCAAATGCTATAAAAGTAAACATTTAAGAAGTAGGAAAATGTTCTGGGAAGTTATTTTATGTAACATTTTATGTAATATGTTTCTATGCAAATATTACATAAAATAACATCTCAGAACTTTTTTAACTTTCCATAAATTATATATATATAATAAATATGCTTATGTTTTATATATAACATATAAATTATATAGGTATGTGTATGTATGTATGCATTTATGTACAAATTTTAAAAATACATAGAATGAGAAAACAAACTTGAGGAAGTCTTTCATACAGCAGACCAAAAGGCAAAGAGATGAAAAACGGGGGAAAATGAGAAAACTAGAGGATTAACTCACAAGTTTTACTGTCTAATAAGTGACAGAATAGAAAAATGGATGATAGGAAATAAGAAAATTAAAGAAACTGTAGATTATATCAGGTTCCATAGTTAAAGCTCCCAATGACCACCCAGAACAATGAATGATTAAAAGACAAGCACACACACAGACATACATACCCCACCAAAAATAAATAAATAAAACCACCTTAAGACACACAGCACATTGTTATAAAATTTCAGGACACTGAAAATAAGGAAAAGATTCTAAAATATTCCAAGAGAGGAGAAAAGGATTGAGAATAATCTTTATGAACTGAGGATGAGCATGAGTAGGGAGGGTCTGAGTACAGTGCTTCCTTATCAAGAATTCTATACCCAGCTGTACTAGCTGTACTAATCAATGGTGAAAAATAATTAAAGGTCTTTTCAGAAATTTAAGACCTCAGCATATTACTCACATGCACTCCTTCTTCAGAAGCTGCATAGAGTACATATTTGACTAAAACTTGTATATAGTCAAGAAAATAGGCCAGGATTCAGGAAACAGGATTTGATGTAGAAGGGAAGCAGACACAAGTCCCAGGATGATGCAGGGTCATCCCAGAGAGAAAACAGTATGGATTGAAACAGGGAAATTGAAGGGTTTAGTGGGAAGCCAGACATTTTAAAAAATGGAAAAATATAGGACCATTTTTTTTTTAATTTTGACAAATTGGTATGTAGAAAATAAAACATGTAGACAAAAAGTAACTGATAATTCAAATAAAAGCAGAAGAAGTTGTGCAACAAAGGCAATATGACCACAATATATTCTGTGCAGCAGATAAGAAGAAAACACATTAAGATAAGCACCAAATGCTATTTTACCAACATTTGAAACAGAATTAGGTTGAAGCATATATCAGAAGGAATGCAGAGTGAGAAATGAAATGATGTGTGGTATAAATAAAATTAATTCTAATCTTTCATATAGGAGATTAATAGATAAGACCTAAAATAAAAAGTTAAATAATAGAAATGTATATTATTTAGATATATGGAAGTACATATCACAAAGAAAAAGAGGAAAAATATTGAAAGTGACTGTTGTTAGAGTCCTAACTAGAGAGAGAAATGGTGGGGCAGGGAAATGCCTCATTTGTAATAAGTCTTTCTGGACTACTTGGTTTTATAACCTATATCTTTATGCTATTTATTTTAATAAAAATAAGTTATAAAAAATAGAAAAATAAAAATGAAGGGACTCAGTCTTTGAGAAATTGTGAGTTAGACTGTGCAAGATTTTAGGCCAACTATAGGTTTTAAGGGAATATTCCACACTTACTTCTTACACAATTGCAAGTTCTGGGGTCCCCAAGACCACCCTCAGTTTTGAGAATTCACTAGAAACACTCACAAAACTCACTGAAACTTATACTCATGGTTAGACTTTATTATAGGGAAAGGATGCAGGTTAAAATTCACCAAGGGGACCAGGTGCAGTGGCTCATGTCTGTGATCCCTGCACTTTAAGAGGCTGAGGCGGGAGGATCATTTGAGGTCAGGAGTTGGAGACCAGCCTGGCTAACATGGTGAAACCCCATCTCTATGCAAAAAAAAGAAAAGAAAAACCTAGCTGTGCATGGGGCATGGTAGCACATGCCTGCAATCACAGCTACTAGGAAGGCTGAGGCAGGAGAATCATTTGAACCCTGGAGACAGAGTACGCCCTGAGCCAAGATCGCACTCCAGCCAGAGTGAGATTCCATCTCTAAATAAAATAAAATAAAATTCACCAAGGTAAGAAGCACACATAGTAGAATCTAGGAGTATTTCAAGCATGAAGCTTCCATTTCTCATCTCCTTAAGGAGTCAGAGTGATCTACCCTCCTGGCATTGAGGTGTGACAATATTTACAAACCCTTGCCAGCCACGGACATTCACCTGCCCAGAGTTTTTATTGGGACCCCATTGTGTACGCATGATGGATTGATTGATTGTCCATGTGGCTAATCGCAGTCCCCAGCCTCTAGCCCTTGCAGCTGCCCTCATCTTAAATGACACTCATGGTTGTTCTAATAACCAGTCCCCACCCAGATATGGTGTGGGCAGCTACCATCCTAAACAAAGACACTTCTACCAGACCTCTCAGAGATCACTTCTTAGAAGTCAAGGACAAAGGTGGACATTTTCTTGGGCAATTCTAAATGTTTTTTTTTTTTCTTTTTTCATTTCCTTTCTTTTTTTCTTTTCTTTTTTTTTTTTTTTTTTTTAATGATAAAGGATCACAATTTATTTACCAGGCTGGAGTGCAGTGGTAAGATCTTGGCTTACTTCAATCTCTGCCTCCCAGGTTCAAACAATTCTCCTGCCTCAGCCTCCTGAGTAGCTGGGATTACAAGTGTGTGCCACCATGCTCAGCTAATTTTTGTATTTTCAGTAAATACGGGGTTTTGCCATGTTGGTCAGGCTGGTCTCTAACTCCCAGCCTCAAATGATCTATCTGCCTTGGTCTCCCAAGTGCTGGGATTACATGTGTGAGCCATTGCTCTCAGGACAATTTTTAAATACACAGAGTCTAACTGACATTACCATTACAGCATGTAATTTCCAGATTTCTGCTCTCCTTTTATTACTGCCCCACAGGAGGGAAGACCCAGCAGTAAAAGAGGAAGTTAAAGTATGGATGGGAGCTATATTCTTCTATTGCCTTAACTTGCATTTTTATCTCTGCAAATATCCCACTGAAAGCTTCAACATTTTGCCCAAATGCTATATTTACATGATATTAAGGCCTGGCACTACTTGATCAAACATAAAATTTAATTTCATCATAATTGAGGATTATTATTCCATTCTGAAGCTTCCCAGTATGGATATAAAGAAGTTAACATTTTCTTTATCCTAATGGTCAATAAAAAGAAATTTAATTTTTCAGAAATAGTTTCTGTCTGAATTGAAATATTTATTTTATATATGAAAAGCATTATTTGTAATTTTTTGAAATAAGTATTCTTTTCTATGCTAAGACAGGTACAAAAATATTGCCACTTTTCAAGAAGCTTCTTTATGTGGGCAGCAAATAACTCAATTTTAAAGGGTAAACAGCTGTTTACAGATGTATGCACATAGATACATAACTCCATTCATATAACATTATTTACCCATTTTTTATTAAATGCAGAGTAAAATAAAACCAGTCCAGAGGAATGATCGTCTATAAGCTTCCTGAAGTCCGTTCTGGTAACTTCCCATGGAGTTCAGTTGACTCTTCCACAAATCTGTCCACATCAACTGTTTAACACATTCTGCTTCCTATTTCCACCTCCTTGCCGATAAGTGTTCCTATGATTTTGTTTTCTGGTTTTTGAATCACATTAATGAGGTGCATACTAGATCCCTGGCACTTTCCTAGCTCCCACATACGAGTGCGCACATGCAATATTTGTCTTTCTGTACTTGGCTTATTTCACTTAACATAAAGACCTTAAGTTCCATCCACATTGCTGTGAATGGCATGACTTTATTCCTTTTTTATGGCTGAATAATATTCCATTGTGTATATATAACACATTTTCTTTATCCGTTTATCCATGATACTCTGGTTGACTCTGTATCTTGGCTATTGTGAATACTGCTGTCATAAAGATGGACTGCATCTATCTTTGTGACGTACTGATATCTGGATGGGATTGCTGGATCGTATGGTAGCTACATTTTTAGTTTTCAGAGGAATCGTTGTGCACATTTTTTTCTTATTTTTTTTTTTTTTTTTTTTTTTTGAGGTGGTGTTTTGCTCTTGTTGCCCAGGCTGGAGTGCAATGGCATAATCTCAGCTCACTGTGACCTCCGCCTCCTGGGTTTAAGTGATTCTCCTGACTCAGCCTCCTAAGTATCTGGGATTACAGGAATGTACCACCCAGCAAATTTTGTATTTTTAGTAGAGATGAGGTTTCACCATGTTGGTCAGGCTGGTCTTGAACTCCTGACCTCAGGTGATCTGCTCACCTCGGCCTCCCAGAGTGCTGGGATCACAGTCGTGAGCCACCACGCCCAGCTTCCATTTTTTTTTTTTTAAATAATGGCTGTGCTAGTGTACATTACCACTAACAGTGAGTGAGCAGTCCCCTTTCTCTGCATCCTTGTCAATATTTGTTATTCCTGTGTTTTTGATAAAAGTCATTCTAAGTGGGGCTAGCTCATATCTCATTGTGGTTTTGATTGTATAACTCTGATGATTAGTGATGTTGAGTATTTTTTTCATATACTTGTTGGCCATTTGTGTGTCTTCTTTTGAGAAATGTCTGTTCAGGTCTTTTGGCCATGTATTAATCAGATTATTTGGGTGTTTTTGTTTTGCTACTGAATTGAGTTCCTTAAATACTCCAGTTATTAATCTTTTATTGAATGGATAGTTTGTAAATATATTATCTCATTCTGTACATGTTCTTCTCACTTTGTTAACTGCTTCCTTTGCTGTACAGAAGCTTTTTTCATTTCATTTTTTCTATTTTTGCTTTCATGGTCTGTGCTTTTAGGTCTCATCCCAAAAACCTGTGCTGAAACCAATGACTTGCAGTGTTTCTCCAATGTTGTTTTCAAGTAGTTTCATAGTTTCAGGTCTTACATTTAAGTCTAATATATTTTGACTTGATTTTCGTATGTGACAAAAGATAGGAGTCCAGTTGCTTCCTTCTGCATATGGCTCTCCAGGTTTTCCAGCACTGTTTACTACAGAGACTGTCCTCCTCCCATTGTATGTTCTTGGCAACTTTGTCACAGATGAGTTGGCTGGAAGCCTGTGGATTAATTTCTGGGTTCTCTGTTCTGTTCTATTCGTCGACGTGTCTGATGTGATGCCAGGACCATGCTGTTTTGGTTACTATAGCTTTTGCAGTGCAGTTCAAAGTCAGGTAGTGTGATGCTTCCAGCTATGTTCTTTTTGCTCAGGATTCCTTTAGCTGTTTGGGATCTTTTGTCGTTCCATACAAATATGACAGAGAGACACAGAGAGACAGAGGCTAATTCATGAGTTTTCTTTGTTTTAGTTTGTTTCATTCAGGATTGTTCTTTTAGGTTTTTCTTACACTGAATTTTGACTGAATTTAGACAAAGACAATCATCAAAATTATCAAATGAGGAGCTATAGTTTTTAGAAGCAATTCAAGCAAAACAAAACACAACTTGCTGAAACGAAAGCCCTCCATAAAATCTCTCCTTCTGCTTTTATGGCTCTAAGGCATTTTGAGCTTCTAGCGGTCTAGGTTATTCAAAAGACAGTGTATCTGGAAAGTTTCTGTAGTTGTCCTACTAAAAATTAATGTAGTTTCAAAAGGTCTTGATTTATTTCAAAAACAGGCACATCCTGTGTCCCCAGCAGACAAAACAAGAGCAGAGAAGATGTTATAGTAGGTAGCCAGTCAGGCAGAAGCAAGGCAGGAGAGGGCTTCCCCGAATCCCTGCCACACACAGGGACTGTCAGGTGACCACCGGGCGGCGGTCAGACGATTGTTAACTGCTTCTCTAAAATAATAATTGGATGCTGCGTGTGGTGGCTCACGCCTGTAATCCCAGCACTTTGGGAAGCCAAGGTAGGATGATTACTTGAGGCCAGAAGTTTGAGACCAGCCTGGCCAACATGGTAAAACCCCATCTCTACTAAAAGTACAAAAATTAGCCAAGCATGGTGGCGCACATCTGTGATCCCAGCAACCCGGGAAGCTAAGGCAGCAGAATCACTTGAACTTGGGAGGCGGAGGCTGCAGTGAGCCCAGAGAGCGCCACTGTACTTTAGCATGAGCAACAGAGCAAGACTGACTCAACAAAAATAAAAATATAATTAAAATAATAATTGGTCAGAGCTAATGCCAGGGAAAGACAGGCTCCTAACAGGTAAAAAACACCTGAAGCTGGTGATAAGCAGCTTCCAGATAAGATCTCAGGACTTGGCCGAGTGGGCTTAAGCATACACTCTGCAAGGCAAAGCAGTGGTATTTAGCTTTAATACTGGACTGGTAAGGGAAGAATGCCCCAAGTGAGTGCATAACTCCAGTAAACACACTGCCCATCCTCTCCCAAGGGCTTGCAGGCCTCTGCACATGCAGACAGCCCAAACCAAGGGAAGAATCAGGGGAGAAGGAATGCAGGAGCCTGGAAGTAAGCCAACATAAAAAACCCCAAGTCAAAGGTGGAACCGTGCACTTGAATCTCTCAAGTCACCCACTTGGCCCTCTTCCAAGTATACTTTATTTCCTCTCATTCCTGTTCTAAAGCTTTTTGATGAACTTTCACTCCTGCTCCAAAAGTTGCCTCTGTCTCTCCTTCTGCCTTCTGCCCCTCAGTCAAATTCTTTCGTTGGAGGAGGTGAGAATTGAGGCTGCCGCAGACCCGGACGGATATGGATTTGCTGCCTGTAACAGAGGCACCATGAGGCTGGCTGCACAGGGGTTCCAGGTTCTCCCCTTGCACCGGGTGAGTGCTGGATGCCTCTAGTAGACTTGGACTAGCCATGCATGGTCCACATCCAACTACTGACACCTACACCCTGCCCCTGACCTGGGAGCCATCCCTTCCTCTGTGAGCATGTGGGAGGGGAGGACCTGAGGCTGGGGGTGCCACCTCTGACTCCAGCTTCACATCAGTCCCTGCTTCATAGTCATTCACAGGATGTGGCCAGGACTGGACTCTAGAGGGCACCTGGCCTGTGCAGAGCCCCTGAGGCTTGGGAGGGCCAGCAAGAGGGCTGGGCTGGGCAGGTATCCCGTGTGCACTTGGGGGCTGCAGGCAGAGCCACTATCAAAGAGGCATCATTGGAAAGTGGGAGGAAAGTGATTCCAGGCACATGTGAACTCAGGGCCAGGGTCCCCAAATGCTTCACCTTTCCCTCTTCAGCCAGGCTGAGGCGGATTTTTACTTGCAATTAATACCACTTCGCAGACACATCTCCATTCCATTCTCCCAAGCCTTTATTTCCTAACAGCCCTTAGCCCAGGAAGAAAAGGTTGCCCCTGTTCTCAGCAAACACACAAAGAATCACATAAAATCCTATCGTATCACGCACATCCCATAAAAACCAGAAGCAATGAAGGCTGAACTTGGGTTTTTGGTCCATTTAGACTTTTGGAAAGTAGCAGAGGCATAAACCGTTTTGAGAATCTTCAAGCAAACTGAGAAGGAATAATTATATCTTCACTTTCTGATGCTTCAACTGTCCCAGTTTTGACCAAAGAGAACTCCTTCCTCTGGCTCCTGGTTCTTTTGGAAACAATTCCACAAGCGTTTGATGGCTTCCTTGTTGCTTTCACACAAAAGATGTCCCAAATGCATCATGTAAATTAATTTCCTCACACTTAGAATCAGGAGTCTCCTAAGGATGGTGTTTGGTTAAACCAGGGAGAGTTGGAAGCCCACAGCCCCGTGTGCACTATGCGAGCTCATTGCTACTGGATTGGCATTGCTTCTAGGCCTTTTCCATAGAGAGCTGGAAGATACATGTTCTTTGAAATAGGTGGGATGAAGAACATGAGTTCACAAGGATATTTCCAATTCAAATTTTACATGACAGGACTTCTGCTATTATACTTCTCTTTTCACTAAACATTTTATTTCTACAATATTAACATTATTATTTATTCCACAACAAGATAAAAACTCATATTAAAAATCATACTACTGCATGAGTTTGTATTTTCTTCGCAGCTCCACATGTTCTTAGGAAACCTTCTATTAAGCATATATGGTCAAATAAAGTCTCTTGAAAGAAGTTGGCTTCTTTGTCACCTCTAATGCATTGAAATGATCCTTTCCTCTCTGTGGTTATGTAACCAATTTTCTTCCAGTGAGAGTCATTAATTTTCTTTGTAAAAAATTATAAACTACTTGTAATATGAATATTTTATAAGGTAGTCATTGTCTAATTCTTAGTATGATACATTTATTTCTCTAATTTAATAATATGCATTAATGCTTCAAGATTGTAAATTTGAAAACTTTGTAAATATATTTCATTAAACATCTCATGTTTCTTTATTAAAATACGTCATTCACAGTGACAACTATTTAAAAGGTGTTCACAGAATACTTGAATTTAGTTTTATTTTTCGAGATGGAGTTTCCCTCTCGTCACCCAAGCTGGAGTACAATGGCACAATCTCAACTCATTGCGAACTCTGCCTCCTGGGTTCAAGCAATTCTCCTGCCTCAGCCTCCTGAGTAGCTGAGATTACAGGTGCCCACCACCACATCTGACTAATTTTTGTAGTTTTAGTAGAGACAGGGTTTCACCATGTTGACCAGGCTGCTCTCAAACTCCTGACCTCAGGTGATCCTTTCACCTGGACTTACCAAAGTGCTGGGATTACAGGTGAGAGCCACCGCACCTAGCTGACTTTAGCATTCTTAAAGCAGAAAAATGATGCCATATAAAGTTTATAGTCCCAAAATACACAGTTAAATCTTGCCATTTCACTTTTGATAGGTGAACGTTCCTCCCTAGATTCAAGGAAGGAGGCCAGAAGGAAACTGGAATTCCCATAGAACTCAGTGAGGGCTCCATGCTGTGTCTTGAGTGTATCCAGTTCTCATTTTCAGTTCTGTGCATGTGTGTGTGTAAGAGTATGCTCTGTTCTCTTTCAGTTAACTTGGCCAAATTGCCTTCAAACCAAGTGTATCATTGGATAGAATGCCCAAGCTAAGGCTGCCAGCCCTTTATGAGTATGAAACCATGCTTTGAGCATTTGGAGATGGTCAGCACTCACAAGCAATTATGGAAACTCTTATCTTTTAGGGATAAAAGTTTTTGTTCTGATTGTTTCTTGAGTGAATAACATATGTCTCTCAAATACTTGGAGATTGAGGGATCTAGGGTCCTGTCTAAATAACAAGAAATTGAAATCTGTATTGAACAGTATATGATTCTTGTTTTACCAATATTTTTAATCAGCTTTACCTGTGTGGATACCATAGCTTTCCACATGTTGCTTTCCCATTTGGGGTTTGGTAATCACTTCATATATTTGGCCTGGAGACTCCTAAATTGAAAATAAGATGCAATGCTTCAATATAATGGCCTCCTTCTGATGTGTTTGGCCTGGTGTAAAATTAAGGAGTTAACATTTTCTCCCTTCCTTCCTCATTGCTCCAAACGGTATCAGTTGTTACTGAGCAGCTCATAACTATATTTCTAACAAAGATTACACAGATATCTCTGTCCAGCTCCATGTCCTGCAGGGCTGTTCTGTGGTCTTCCGATCAGTAAAAATGTAATAACATTTTCACATAGTCAATATTTAATTCTGTAAATGCAACTGGTAGTTGTAATCTAGGTTATTAACCACACAGTGATTTATGACAGAGGGCAGGCAGTGGCGGGGTAGAGCAGCAGGAAAGTCCTCTGGTGACAATAAAAAGGTTATAAATTTCATAGCTCTGCCTGAGAAATATATTTTATATCCTATATTAAGAATAGCTTTTTATAAATTTTAATGATCCATGTTATTAATGGGGCTGTCATCATCATTGCCTATATGAGACTATAGTCCTTGTTTTTTTTTCTTTTACTTTTCCATCAGCTGAAGGTCTTGTCAAAAAAAAAAAGAGCTCTTATTAGCTATTTGCCAAAAACATCTTTAAGAGTTATAAGCCTATCATTGTTCCCTGGGACTGCAAAGCTTGCGAGCAGTAGTTTGCATAAAGTTTTATGACTGAGGCAAAGGTTAGGCTAATTGGATAGAACACAATCAGAGCTCTATCCTGTTTACAAAGGCCAAGTCAATATGTAGAAATAAAACTAGGGTTGTATCAAAAAGAGAAATTTATATATGGAAATTGTCCTTCTCTTCGGCTCCCTGTCCCCTTGCTCAGAAGCCATTTGGTTTCCAGCTCTGCATGTAAGCCTACACACAGGCCTGTCGAACTGCAGCTCAACACACTCCCAAGAAAATGCACACCCTACATCAATCCTCTTCCCAAACCTTACGCCATAACGTAGGCGAGGGATGAGCCCACCAAAGGAACACCCGGGGCACCGGGACACAGTCACGTGGGGCGCGGAGCTCACAGCTGGACTGGGTTTGGAGAGCTTCCTATATCCACACACCATTTGTAAAGCCAGATGTTTACAAAGCAACCCTTAACGAGGAAAGCGGTTTTAGAATTTGGTCTTGGAGTTGGAGGATGGGCTGCTTCCAGGTTCACATTTCCAGTGTCACTTACTTCAAAAATTTTCCTCTGAAGATTATGTAGGAAAAAGAGAGAAAGACAGAGAGCGGCTGATTAAACCAAGCACACAACCACCGCTGTCTTATGTGGAATGGTTTTGTTCGTTCTTCCTTATACAGAAACCATCTAATTTAGAGCAATATAATTTATTCCAGTTAAATTTACAGGGGTAAAATTTAATTTTATTTAAAATTAATTATTAAGTTTTAAGTGATAAGTGGTTTCTTCATATAGACAACACAGAAACATTTCATAAAACTTTATTTTATGGTTATTTTAAACTGTGACCTGAAAATAACGTCTACATGTTTTTAATAAGATGGTAACATATTCATTACATTAAGCAAGACAGTGGTTTCTTCTTTCCCACAATATCTTAGCCATCTAAAAAATTATCATACGATGAACCATGAAAGTGGTTTATTAGAGTTTGAGCTATTTTTAAAATCTATTTTTTTCTTTTTTATGGTGAATGTTGAATTAGAGAGGAAATGTGGAAATCTGAGCTCATTAAAAGCACCCTTTTTACCTTCTCTTTCTTCTCCTGCCTCCCTTTCTCTTCCTCCTCATTCTGCTGCCTCTTCCTCCATTTCTTCTTCCTTTCTTCCTTTCTCTCCTTCATCTGTCCTTTCCTCCATCCCCTTTCCTCTCTTCCTCCTTTCCGTTCTCCTTCTGTCTTTCTTCCTCTTCTCCCTCCTTCCCTTTCTTTAACCTCTCCTTCCTGTTTGTCTCTTCTTTTCCCTTTCCCTTGGTCTTCCTCCCTCCCTCCCTCCCTCACTCTCTCCTTCCCTCCCTCTTTCCCTCCTTCTCTCCCTCCTTCCCTCCCTCCCTTCCTTCCTTCCTTCCTTCCTCTGCTTTCTTTTCCACCATGCATATGAGAAACAGCTGAATGCAGCCTGGGTTCCAAAGTACATAGGACTGTGGAGGACACCCAAGGGCAGATTAACGCACTGAAGATCACATGCTCCTTTGCTCTCTCCCTTTTCTGGCCTGGCTATGCTCACAGTCTCATAACTTTTCACGTTCATGAAGAGCAAAGCTCTGTTTATTCACCAAGCCCTTGTTTAGAGCTACTATATGTGAGGACATAGATCTAACGAAAGTGTGGTGCTTTTCCTCTGCTAGGAGACTCAAGGGCAGGATTGCTAGCCAGTGCTTGCAGAACTAGCGGCTATTCCAACCTGACCTCGTTCCCCTCCTTGGGTTTTCCAGGAAGCCCCATCCCTCAAACCCTTGATTAGTGATTAAGAGTGTGTTGAGGACTTTATGAGGGTTGATAGAGAGACACATCCCATTACCTGTCCAGTGCAAAGGCGGAACCCCACACATGTCTCCTGTCTCCTCAAATCTGCTCTGCCCTGTCTTCAGTGGGACCTACTTTGTTTGACTTTTTTTCCTTGTAGAATCCAGACACATATTTATAGTTTTCTACCCATGGTATTCTATTCCCACATCATGTCAAATTCACACAACACCTCCATTTTGCAAAACAAATTTTCCTTTTACTTAAATCTGAATTCCACTGGTAAATAGACATTGGGTGTTGAATTTTTACCCCAGATCAGTCTTTCAAGCCATTTCTCTCATGGCTTTTGCATCTTTGCAAAAATGAACATCACTGTCCACAAGGCACTTCTATCACATCCTGAAAGTGTGGGATGGCCTTAATGTTGCAGCTTGTAACCTATATGCAGGGCAGGCTTCAGGGCACCCTTCTGCTCACATGGGCATCGGGCTAATCTCTGTCCCCTTCCTCAGTGGCCCATCCCCTGTTCACAACCAAAAGGAATCGCCTGCGTACTGTTGAGGCATGTGGAATGGCAGAGATACTGTCATTGCATTGCTTTATCTCTTCTGCTGAACTAAAATGCCTGCGGGATTTTGTACAATAGTTACTAATGTAAACCCGAAGTCCAAAAATATAGGTAGGGAGACAGAGAGTGGTTACTAGCTTGGAAGTGTTCATGGCGGGGGTCACATGTGAGTCAGTAACCAGCAAGTGAGCAGGTTGGCCCAGGTCCATTCGTTTTTGTTGAGGAGGCAGGAGACATCCTTTTCCTCAACTGTCGTGAATAAGGAAACTGCCTGATTAGTTATGGGATTTGGGTATCAGCTTCTTCCCCCGTATTTCCCAATAAGCCACCACTACAGCCAAGAGCTCAAAAAGCTTCAGATCAGACGTTTTTGTGAATAACACTTTACTAGTCATGTGCTTCTCATTGCCCTATTTTAGGGGGCACAATGCCATGTGGTGACATTTGTAGCAATGCTAATTTTGATTGCTTAGTTTGATTGCTTAAAGTCATTACAGACCAACCTCTCCATTGCAAACACATTTCTTTTTCATCAGCAACCCACAAATGATGATTTTATATCTATCGACAGCCTTTACCTGGCACCAATCACTTTTAGGGGATTTAAAGAATGGTGATGTTTCTACTACTGTCATTAAAATAATTATTAGATAGCATTCTTCTATAAAGAACTTTCTTCCTTCAATTGCAGACAAGCTACTCTTTCTCTTCCTAGACAAACAAACATGACAAGATAGATTCTTTTTCTCTAAATATAAAATTAAATGGCTGGGCACAATGATTCATGCCTGTAATCCCAGCACTTTGGGAGGCCGAGGCAGGTGGATTATTTGAGGTCAGAAGTTCGAGACCAGCCTGGTCAACATGATGAAACCCCATCTTTACTAAAAATACAAAAAATTACCTGAGTGTGGTGGTGGGCATCCCAGCTACTCAGGCGACTGAGGCCTGAGAATTGCTTGAACTCAGGTGGCAAAGATTGCAGTGAGACAAAGATTGTGCCATTGCATGCAGTGAGCCAAGACTGCCCCACTGCACTCCAGCCTGGGCAATAGAGTGAGATTCAGTCTCCAAAAACAAAATTTACAACAAAGTTTTGGTGAAATAATAAACTCCACTGTGGGCAAATGTGTTTCTTTCCCTCTTTCTCTGTGTACTATGGTCTAAAAGATGTGTTTTCTTTTTTCTAAATAACAAAAAAATTTATTATGTCTTTTATAGCCAAAGCCACTCCGGTTTGACTGGTGGTTCCTCCCCAACCTTGCTCCAGCGTCCTTTGACATCCTGGCGTTAGTCCTTTGGGTCCAACAAGACATCCAGGCTCTTTTTGTATATTGTCTCCCTCAGAACTAGAACCGCTATGCCTTCAACGGGACCTGGCTCCAATTAGTAGGCAGAAATATTCATAAAACAACACGTGGGTGCAAGGTATGTTCATTACAACCAGGTATCCTTGCTTCTAGATTTTTCAGTGTATAGAAATAGTAAAAATATATGAAAAATTATGAGAACATATTAATATTTTGAGTTATGTTTAAAATTGATTATATTTTTGATGCCTATGAGTTTATATTTTTATCTCTTTTTCCTTAAATTTGAAGTCATGGTTTCTAATGTTAGTATATTTGCTTGTTTACTTTATCCAAAATATATAAAATAGTTTAAAAATCACATACTGCTATTAATACATTCAGTTAAACCAAGGAGTGAAGTTAGAATATTTTTTATTCCTTTGTTGTCCTTAGAATAAATTTCATGGAAGATGAAAGGTTAGTGCATAGTGTGCAGACGTCATCTGGAGTGCTCTTCTCTGGGTGGTTGTGTTGTCAATCTGACATGTTATTGGAGTAGTATGGTCTGGTTTGCTTTAACTTTAGAGATTATTATTTTTGCTTTAATTTGTTGCCTGTCCTTTAATTAAATGGCAAACTGTATAAAGAATGATACTCAGAAGAACCTCAAGTGTATATTAATCCCCAAATCCCCCACCCACAATAATTCTACTGGCCTTGGCTTGTCATTCCAATACTTCTTTATGCAAATCTGTGTATACACTGTGTACACAGAGGCACTTACGTAACCGTTAGTGATCTTTCTCCTGGGTTCAGTTCTTGTGTTCTGAAATTTCATTTTGTTAATGTGAGAGTGGAAACATTAGGCATGGTCCAAGAGTGAGGACCCTGGAACTGGACGGTGGGGCATGGCTTGGATGCCTTGTCTTCTACCAGCTGTGATTCCCAACCTCTCTGTGCCTCAGTTTCCTTATCTGTAAAATGGGAGGATAATATCTACCTTATGAGGTTGTGTTGATTATTAAGTTAGTTGGTTTTTTTAAAGTGTTTAGAACTGGCATATAGTTAGTACTCAATATTTGAAGCCAGTATTACCCTAATGTAATGGTTTTCAACCAGGGTGGGGAGAGAGCAGATTTTGACCTAAAAGGGATGCTGTGCAGATATTTCTGACCCTCATCACTGGACAGGGAGTGCTGTGGCACCAGATAGAGAGAAGCCAAGTGTGTAACTCAGCAGCTCACAAAACACAGGACAGCCACCCCACAATAAAATATTTTGTGGTTCAAAATACCAATAATGCTCAGATTTAAATAATAACAAACTAAATGGTTTTTACAAATTACAAATGTGAGCGGAAAATAATTCTATAACTAAATATAGGCTTTTTTTCTGCTTTATAAAATTTTAACTCACTAAAAATAATGACTGTTTAAAAGCATAATGATTCATTTCCCCGACTCACGTGCTCATCTATATTAAAGAAGATAATGTAATCCCCTTCTACCTGAAAATAGTCACTCACAGTACCCCTTGTGTTTCTCAGACTAGACTAACTTGAAACTGTTCTAAGTATTTCCTCTATTAAACATGATTCATTTAGAAAATATTTCTTCTTAGCAGAAAAGTAACTTTAAAAACAGGCTGGTTGCACAGAATTCTCTTCAGTTAGAGAGAAGTGGATATAGAATGGAGAACAGGAGAGGGAATTTTGTTATTTGTTCAGAAAGCTATGAGCATATTTTCATGAAATCAAATTACTTAGCTAAAAGGCTGATATGATTTGGCTCTGTGTCCCCACCCAAATCTCACCTTGAATTGTAATTCCTACAATCCCCAGGTGTTGAGGGAGGCCCCTGGGGGGAGGTGACTGGGTCACGGGGGCAGTTTCCTCCATGCTGTTCTCGTGATAGTGAGGGAGTCTGCACGACATCTGATGGTTTTATAAGGCAGTTTACTCTGCACTTTCTTGGCCTTCTCTCTCCTGTTGCCGTGTGAAGAAAGACGTGCTTGCTCTCCCTCTACCTTTCATCATGATTGTAAGTTTCCTGAGGCCTCCTCAGACAAGTTGAACTGTGAATTAATTCAACCTCTTTTCCTCATACATTACCCAGTGTTGGGCAGCTCTTTACAGCAGTGTGAAAATGGACTAATACAAAGGCCTACAATGAAAGAGTGGAGTTATGATTCAATTCCATAGAAATAGGCAGCAAGACAATAACTTCTCACATACCACACTTTATTATTCATTATTTTTAAAATTCAATTTATATTTTCAATATTTATGATTCTCTTGTTCTACATGTCCTGAAGATTAGAGAATAATGTTTTTAAGAGAAAATGCTGACAGATAGATTTGTAAAATACCTATTTTTAAAGCGCTTAGGATTAACAGAATGGGTAGTGACAATCTCAGGAGTGTAAAAGCTCTAGGACTCGAATTTCAAATTAAATAAAGACTTTTTTTGAAGACCTCACACCACCATGGCACAGTTTTTGCATTCACTGGGAGAGAGCAGTCCGTTTGTTATTCCTGTTCACCAAGTTCTGTGTTATAGCTGGCAGAGCTGCAATTCTGGAACCAGTTCTGTGTTCAAGAGTGAGGCCTTCTAGACACCAGTGGCACAGTCTTGAACCAGTAACAAAAACTCCTTTAAACTCTGTTGTCTTCCTATGTAACATGGAAACAGTCCAACTAAATTCTTTTCTGCATGATTCAATAATTGAGCGAAACACCTAGCCCTGACAAATGCATGTACTTGGTGCTGAAATTTATGCTAGTCTCTTTCATACAGCAAAATATTAATGGGCTGTGATTGTAGTTTATCGTACATAGATTCAGATATGTTACATCCTGTTTCAGGCACCCCCGGATCAACAGAAGGATGATTATGCAGGAAATGGGATACAGGCCAGCCTGTGATCAGAGGGAAAGGAGTGGACAGGGTTCCATGAGCATCTCATACTTCACAGCGGCTCATTATAAAAGACTGTACACATGGGGTACAGTGTACACCCCTCCAGTGATAGGTGCACCAAAATCTCAGAAATCACCACTAAAGAACTGATCCATGTAACCAAACACCATTATTTCCAGAAAACCTATTGAAATAAACAATTTTAAGCAGAGTAAAAGATAATATAGTTAAGGGGAAAAAATGCAAAGTAAGTGTTGCATTCGAGTTTGCCCAACTGGTTAGTATGGGACTAGATATATTACTTCTTAAGTTTCTGTTGAGATTTTGTGACAACTGAATGGAATGATCTTATATTCATCTTTAAAAATCTCATGTTCTATATTTAATAAGAGAAATCCTCTTCCATCACTATTTCCATGATCTGGGATACCCCATGAGGAGTCCCTGGGTTAAGAGTATCTCACGGACTGGGAAGACATTACAGCAGAGCCACATGGGAAAGACTCCATCGTGACCATCAAATGAAGTTAAAATGGTGTGTCTGAAACACGCTTCTGTTCTCTAGTGCATGTGATTTTGAAACCATTCCTAAAGAAAGAAAATGGCCCTTTCCCAGCTGCAGAAAGACGTTGCTGTGAGCCTATCCTGGGGGCTGTCAGTGGTGTCCCCGTACTAGTATTATTTTTCTCCATGACTTGTTCTGTGAAGTGCTATATGCTTGTCTATTTTTCCTGTTTTCCTCTGGGGCTCTGGGTTCTTTGTTGGCAGTGGAAAGGTTTCAGCTTCCTCTACAACCCTCACGAAGTGCCTGACCAATAGTTTTCAAGACCTATGTGTTTAGTAAAACATTTTGTCTCCTTAATTTAAAATACATTCTTACTTATGGTAGTTAATTCCACTTTCTGATGAAGGGAAACATTATTGTTTGAGCCAGGTAAGTAGGTAGGAATTTCATTCAAGCTACATTTCTCTGGGTACCTGCAGGCCTGTCCCACAGCTGCCTGCAGGACAGGTAGCACACTGTCCTGTCCTATCAGCTGCTCCATATATATTTGCTGGTTTACTTTGATCTCCTGAGAGATATACATTCAAGGCTAGAATAATTTATATGTGCTAATATGAACAGAGCCCTTTGTTTGAAAAACAAATTCAGAGAGAATGAAAATAAACGTAAAGGAGACAGATTTTAAGCAGAGATTTTAAAGTGCACAGGAAGTAGTAATCAGTCGTCATCATCATTGCTATGCCATTTCTCTGGAGGTCGAGAGGGGCTCACAAAAACAAATAATATTCGTCTCCCATCCAGTTCAAAGCTCTGGACAAAATAGTCAAGATCAGGAATCTAGGCAGTGTGCCAGTGCTGCTAGGTGAGCTTCAACTTTCTTGTAAAAACCACACACACAGAAAGGTGGCAAATAACTTAATGCCACTTTTAAACTTTGCACCCAGCAGCTCCATCAAGAGTTTTAATTAATGCCGCCATAATGCTCACATGGAAGGGAGCCTCCACCTACCACCTCAGTGTTTACTCCACAGCGCTGGGGTGTAGAGAGTGTGCTAAATGTGTGTTAGCTACTTTAAGGTGCATTCTAGGGAAGGCTCATTCTCTAATCTTGAATCTCCATACAAGAAGCCATTTGCTAGTACAGGCTTATAACCAGAAAGATCACACTCCAGAAGGTCCCTTGCATGGAAAGATTTCATTTGTTTCAGTCATCAACACCAGACAATTTGCTAATTTAAGTGCTAACTGTCAAACTATTTGGTGAAGCTTGGGTCGTGTTAATCTCCATATTTTAGTGAAGTTTGGGTCATGTTAATCACCATAATTAATGTTGGTAATGAGCTCTCAATAGAATTGCCTCTACTGAAAAATCACCTCTAGCCACGTTACACGGTCCTATCTCCTCAAAGGCTGTTCTCGCCTTTTAGTTCTTCCTTTTGTAGCCTTCCAACAGGTTATCCACATCACTTTCTTTCTGCAACATGTCTCCCTCTCTTGGGTCATCTTCTATTTTTTCTCTATTCATCTACTAAAATGTAGCCAAGTCAATACTCTCCAACACTTCATTGAACTGCTTTGCAGCAATACTTTGAGAAGTACACACTGCCCACACGGTGTTCAGGAAAATGTATGTATTATACTTACATTAATAAAATTAGGAATGTTCAAGGCACATGAACTGAAAATATTTTGGAGCTATGTTCTACTCTTGCATAAGCAGGGAGTGAAAATCCTATGGTCTTCATCTTTAAAGACGGTGTCTGAGTCTTAACCCCTAAAGAGATTTACATTTAGCTATTGAGTCAAAGAGTTTTGATTGCCTGGTGCGAATTCTTAAGGTAACAGAAATTGTTTCCAGGATATGGTTGTATCTACCATAAGTCAACATTCCATGTAGAATGTGGTTAGAGAACTTCAAAAAGTAAAGAGCTGGGCTTTATCAAGCCTAGGGAATATATTGTGTCAGGCTTTTTGGGGCTTGTTTTCTTTACAATCTTATATCGGGATTATATGAGAGCAGCTAATCCTCACTAAAAGAACAATTTTGGGAGCGTATCCAAATGAGAAACTAAGAATTAGCAGAACATGTTGGTGTAGACTAGTTGCTAGCCTCACCGTGGTCAGTAGGAAAGCTTCAAAGAGATAGCCCATTTCAGGACAGACCTTAAAGGATGATTAGGATTCAGCTAATCAGAAATAAATAGTGAAGACATTCTAGAGAAAGAGAAGAGAAACATGATCAGACCTACTTCGTGAGTCAAGGGTGCATATAAAAGTCCCCCAGATGATAAGGTTGAAAATGATGGTTGAGCCCCAGATTGCAGAAAGTCACAAGTGAAGGGATGCATTGTATTATATTTTACATCATATTACATTTTACTTTGTATTGATGTATGTATATCTTTGATCATGTATACAGAGTGCACACTTTTGTCCATGGAAGGTGGAGCTCCACCAAAGTTGCTTGCAAAGCAGTTTAGGGTGGAAGCACTGATCTGGCTGCATTCTGTAGGATGGGAGGAGAGGAGGGAGAAAGTGACAAAGCCAGCGGAATCACACTGGAAGAAGGAAGTAGTAAGACAACCTGCATGGGAAGTCTACCAGAGGAAGGACAGAAGCATGATAAGCTTTAGGAGGCAGGACCATGTCAAATGGTGTGGTGACGTGTTCTTTATTGATAGTTGTGACCTAAGGAACAGGCTGAGTTACCCCAGCAGGAGTAGAAAATACCCAACAAACAGAAAAATAAGCGTAAACTGAACTGAAAGTGAATGGGAACAGACATAACGGGTAAGACTTTGAAATTAAAAAATGGGGATGTAGCAGAAAATCTAGACAGGAGATCGGTTTGGTGAGAGGAAATGAGAAGTGAGAATTTAGGGCCAGACTAAACTTAACTGAGAATGACTGAAAATATCCAGCTGACATTTTCTAACTGCTGAGGTCAGCTATGATTTCTTGGTCAAAATTCAGAGTCAATTTGAGAATCTCTAATGCGTAGGTGATAACTTATGTCTTGGAAACTTCTGTGGCTTCAAAAGGAGTTAGTGTTATGGACAAAGGGCAATGCGCCCCAAAGACTGTGATCTGGGGTCTGAGAAGTGAAGCAGAGATGGAGATGGTGAAGGGAGAGGGAAGCCAGAGGCAGCAGTGGAGGGGGGGTGGAGGCCAGCGCATCCACTGTGGTCAGAGAGACCTCGGTGAATGTTGGCTACCAGTAAACTGTGTGTGTGCATGTGTTTTAAAATCACCCAGTGATAGCTCACCAATCTACCCTTTACCCAGGTATCACTCATGAAACACTGATTTCTTTATATGCTGCCAAGTTTTGCTGTAATCATCTCACCTATTCTCTTGATTTTTTTTTTAGACGAAGTTTCACTCTTGTTGCCCAGGCTGGAGTGCAATGGATGATGTGATCTCAGCTCACTGCAACCTCTGCCTCCGGGTTCAAGAGATTCTCCTGCCTCAGCTGGATTACAGATTCTTGCCACCATGCCTGGCTAATTTTTGTATTTTTAGTAGAGACAGGGTTTCACCATATTGGCCAGGTTAGTCTCAAATTTCTGACCTCAGGAGATCCACCGGCCTCAGCAAAAGTGCTCGGATTATAGGCGTGAGCCACCGCACCAGCTCCGGTCTTGATTTTTAAAACAATAATCACGATAAACTACAAAACACATTCTGAATAAGGCATAGGGGCATTTTGTTGGAGGGAGTGGTTGTATATGCATGGTTTCCATGGAGATGATGAGACAGGACCTCCTGCTTATCTTAAAGGGTGAAGGTGGCCCCTGTTGAGCCAATTCAGAGGACTGGCTGAACATTGCTCTCTCTCTGTGTTTTCATTCTCAGACTGTGCTGAATACACATCCCCAACACAGGAAGCGTGGGGTGGATGAGAAGGAATGTGGAAGTACTTTGGGCTCTTGGAGAATTCTGTGATAAGAAAACTCAAAGAAAAAGAGAGTATCAGCCACTTCAGACAATAAACATGGTAAAAACGTGATTGGTCCTGCTTATTATTGGGTGCCTATTGACAACTAGAGATTGCATTTTTAGTGAAAGCAATTGACGTAGAAGCAGTATTTCAATGTCAAGGCAGAAAATAAGAAGGACTTATTTGAAGGAATTTGACAGTGGAAGAAGGTTGAGATACTGCAGCCCAGCAGGTAGTGTGACCCTCACTGTTGAACCCCTAAGGCCTGAGCATATTTGCAGAAAAAGGGCAGGATAAAGCAGGTATGCAACCCAAAGTGTGTTATGAGCATCTCACACTCTGCTCTCCCTCCCATCCTGCTTCTTTCTAAAGCATAAGCCTGGCCACACAGGACTGCAGGTGAACCCCAGCAAGGTCCTGTTGTCTAAGAATCACGTCCAAGGATATCTCTGAGTGCCCTTAGCCCCCTCCCTGATCCAGCCAGTCTGTTGCATCCTCTGACCCAAACTCCCGTGTCCAGTGCAGGGATCACACAGGCACACCCACTGCGAGTGCAGCCCACTCCTATTCTTGGCCTGTCTGTCCATCACTCTCAGCTCGGCCATCCTCTTCCCTGCTCTAGGGAGAATTGCATCCACGCCAACGCCTTCCAGGGCCGCCCTGCTGGACGCCCTCCCGGTTTCTCTCCCTCCATGTCTGTTCCCAGGCCTGATGCTCACATGGCCTTTGCTGTTCTCCTGGATGACACTCATGTATTTCCGAGAAGCTGTTTCTGAATGTGGTTTTGACGACACTTTGGGTGTGGACTCAGCTGAGGTCCCATAGACTCAGTGCCACAGCAACCTGTCTTTCACCTGGAGCCTCCTGTGTGTCACTGGCCACTCACCCTGTGAGAAAGATCACACAGTACGCTGAGCAAGTGCCCCCTCAGCCTTCCATACCCTTCTGGGCTCCCCTGCCAATCCCCAGCTGGGTAAGCCCTCTTCTCATTGGAAATTCCAGGGCCTTCTTTGCATTGACCCTGGATTCCCTCCAGCCCTGTCCTAAGCAGTGCCCATCTATATCTCAATCCTACTTTGGGTTTCTGAGCTTCTTCCTGTCTTGTCTTTAATACTGTGAGACAATAAGCGCTTTAGAAATATTTGTTAAATAAATGAATTCGGCAATGCCCCTATCTCATGGCAAGCTAAGCTAAAGAAAACTTGTTAGACTCTGATAATGACAATAAATAATGATGATAAATAACAATGATAATAATAAATAACAATCAAGCTTACAAAAGAGAGTTTCTTAAGCTAAGTCAATTAACATATTTGATCCTCATCACAATTCTGTGAGTTAGGGACTATTTTCCTCACTATTTTACCAAGGAGGAAGTCGAGTCAAAGAGAGAGAGACGAGTAGTAATTTGGGCAGTTCTACACAGCTTGTGAGGAGCCCAGGGGAGTTTGGACCCAGTCTGTACTCATTCTGGCTCCAGATAAGGTCAAAACTGAATTTTATTTATCAATTTAAGAGACTCATCATGAAAACAGACATATACTCTCTTGCCATAGAAACTGTGGAATGTTCATCACTTTGTGTCTATTGGGCAGTGCAGTGCATTATAACATTTGATTTACTTCCATTCAAACTCAAGTGTTTAACCAGCCCAAGAGCATTCGATAAGTAAGTGGCAAATAAAGTCTCCTATGCTGGGGTGATGGCTCTGAGATTTGTTCTAAGTCTATTTTATCATGTGCTTAGTTTATAATGAAACAGATTGAAAGAAAAAAATGGGAGTATTGTTCCAATAACGTATGCTGTATTCATGCTCAGAATACCCTTGTATGAGCTAAATTTAGCTCCATTGCAGAAGGACTTTCTAGGGAGATACAAAAAATAAAATTAAAAGAGGAAAGAAGATGCAGGAGCTTACTCAGTGACAAAACCTGCAAAAAGGTAGGCAAATCCAGGCAGGGTGATGCCTCTTTCCTCTGTCTTTCCAAGCACAAACAGGGAAACCTGCCACTCATTCCACCACACCTCTGCCTATCTTTCCCTGCTTAATTAATCCCTTTACACAATCAAAAGTGGCTTTTGCCTTTTAAGAAGCTATGACATTTTTGATCTTTTCACAAGGCAACAGGCCCTAGCTCCCCACTCTATCCACTTCTGTTTTTTTAAAAAAATAACTAAAGCCTAAGCCAGGTAGGAGTTACAGACATAGAGGAAAGCAGCCCACAGAAAGAGCTGCAAATGTGCCCACTCTGTTACAGTGGGGGGAGAGTCAGGAACACAGAATGTGGAATTGCTGATTTCAGTTTAACTCTGACACTGATGAAGTCCAGGACTAAAATGAGTCTAAGGAACATGTTTTCCAGAAGGCGCCAGGTGAAAAGAGGGATATTCGTTCTACTTTTAAATTCTCTGTGAGTTATAAAGAAGATACAATTGGGCTGCAAAACATCCCACTATTTATTTATGTGTGCTTTTTTTTTTTTTTACTGACAACAAACAATGGGAAATATACATATATATGTGTGTATATATATATATATTTTTTTAATTGCATTTTAGGTTTTGGGGTATATGTGAAGAACATGCAAGATTGTTGCATAGGTACACACATGGCAGTGTGATTTGCTGCCTTCCTCCCCATCACCTATATCCCGCATTTCTCTCCATGCTGTCTCTCCCCAACTTCCCAACTCCCACTGTCCCTCCCCTATTTTCGCCCAACAGACCACAGTGTGTGATGCTCCCCTCCTTGTGTCCATGTGTTCTCATTGTTCAACACCCACCTATGAGTGAGAATACGCGGTGTTTGATTTTCTGTTCTTGCATCCGTTTATTTGTTTTTAATTAGAAACACCGTTTTGTATTTCAGACTCCTCCTTGGGAGAATTCATTTGATGAATGTGACCAATTTTTGGTCTGGAATCACTTACAAGTTTCACACAGTGTATGGCTGTGAATTCCTCTTTCAGTTTCAGTTTGATAAACCAGTAGTCTGTCATATACTCACTTAGTGGCTGGCACATGTTCTGAGACATGAGTCCTTAGGTGATTTTGTCATTGTACAAGCATCACGGAGCGCACACACACACAAACTGAGACGGTCCAGCTTGCTACACACCTAGGTTATGTGGTCTAGCCCATTGCTCCTAGGCTATAAACCTGCACAACATATGACTGTACTGAATGCTATGGGCAATTGTAATATAAGGCTAAGTACCTATGTGTCTACACATACAAAAGATCCAGTAAAAATATAGTCTGATAATCTTATGGGACAGCTCTGATATATGTGGTGCCTCCTTATGTGACACACTACTGTATTGACACTGATGAAGGCAGCTTGGTCTTAGGTTTACTAAGCCTGATCCAGGGTGGCTGGCTTAGTTTTAATGGCTGAACTGACCAGATAATTCATTTGCAATTCAATGAAGAAAAGTTAGCCCTCTCAGCCTTTCTCCTCAGGTGGTCCTGAGGCCTCAGCTCAGAAGTTAACCCCCTGGAGGGAGAAGCAGCAGCAGGAATACCTCCTTTAAAAACATTCATCTCCTATTTTAGGTTAATGTCCTTAGTCTTCTCCTACCTGAAGTACATTTTTCCAAGCAGCAATAGCTGTAAGATGCTGAGAAAGGTGCTCTCTGCCTATGCTGAGTTTCCAAAAGGCAGCTGATCTTTGAACATGGAGTCTGGAATAAGGGCCTTCTCTTACCTCCTCCTCCTCCTGTGGGTTCCCCACCCTCCCCAGTGCAAGCTACATCATGGTGGATGTGGAGGGGTGGGCCAGACCCTGCCTCCTCGCAGGTAGAAAGCTTATCAGTCCCAAGTGCCCAAACCCCCTTCATTGGCGTTACTGTTTTTATTTTTCATTTTGATTTTTTAAATAAATGCTGATTTTTCCCCACACTCAAATTGTCTGTCAACTCAACAACTTCGGTTTTAAATCATTGTTTCTGCCTATCAATCTAGAAGGAATTGATGAATGCAAGAATATTCTGGCAACAATCAGTCTGATAATTATTGCGCTTTGTTTTCATTTATCTAAAGGAAAACATTCGATGATATCAAAAATTAGGATGTCCTGTGAGTTTTTACCACAGACTCTACTGAAAGCTCATTTTAAGAAGTATCTAGCCTGATCAAAGTTCTGCATGCATTCCCATTAAGAATCTGTATTATAAAGGTTAGATAAATTAGATATCACTTTTCTTAACTGCTCAACCTTTACAAACTATTTTTAAAGCAAACACTAGATATCAGAAATTATATAGAGATTTCAACACTTGGGTTGCTAGAACCAGGCAGAGAAAACGTTATTTGAGAATAATGGCATCCCATAGAAAACTTTCAAAGTCATCCTCTCTTAAGACAATTTTCTGTACTCATAGTTTGTGTGTATGTCACAAAATGAATATTCTACCTTTATTAGCATCATAGGTTTTCTAGAAACATATCTTTGTAATTCATTCTATCATTTCTTTTCATCCAGATTCATAGCAAATCCTCATTAAATTCATTAATTCAGAACTGTGATTTAGGAGAAAGGTAGACTGATTCTTAGATAAAAATAGTTCAAACTTTCTGTAATTCTGGGGCTTTAGGGGTTGTGGAGAATCACTTTATCCACAGTGTCACCCAGCTGAGAACCTGAGGTCTGGAGAAGAGAAGCGGCCATTGCAGACACCCTAGTAGGAAAAGGTGGGGCCCAGGAGGTTCTAGAAGTCATTAGTATTCATAGTCACAGGTGTGTTACCCAAGGGACACAACAGAAATATGACAAGGCTCATGTACTATGGTGTGTGTGTCCACAGAGAGGAGGCAAGCAGAGGTCACCTGGAGGCAGCTTCCCATGGAGAGGCGATTGCTCCCCTGAGAGCTCCTGCAGAAAATGCAGGACAGTCAGCGTTCTGGGTTGAATTATTGTCAGTGCTCTGGGTTGAATTGTTGGTTATCTGGATTGAATTTTTAATGTTCTGCATTGAATTGTGTTCTCCCCACATTTATATGTTAAAGTCCTAGCCCTCAATGTCTCCGAATGTTTTCTTATTTGGAGATAGGATTTTTAGATAGGCAACAAGTTAAAGTGAGGTAATGTGGGCAGGCCCTAATCTGATATGACTGGTTTCTTATAGAAGGGGGGATTTTGTACTCAGACACACCCAAAGGGAGGACGGTGTGAGGAGACAAACAGGGAAGACAGCCAAGGAGAGGGGCCTGGAACAGAGGCTGCAGTCATACACCTCAGAGGAAACCAGCCCTGCTGACACCTTGATCTTGGACTTCCAGCCTCCTGAGCTGCTGGAACTGCTGAGCCCAGTTGTGGCGGTTTGTTATCACGGCCCTAGCAAACTAACACTGCTGGATTAAGAGGCTGTTTGCTATGGGATAAGAATGTAAAATAGGAAAGGAGAAGTTGCAGAGAGCCTTGCCTTTTAATACACATCATCATCATTCTCTAGTGTTAGAGGGCCAAGGAAATTACTCAGCAGGGTTGTAAGTGCTCAAACATGCATTTAAAAATATATATATATATCTTTATAATCTATATACATATTATAGCTATACAGATTATGAATATATATGTATATCCACATATGTATATCTACATATCTATTTAATATATATAAGATAGATATATGTATACTAGATAGATAGATATGTCTACATATCTGCATAATATATATTATATATAAAATATATATTATTGAGTTTATATATATGAGTTTATACATATAATATATATTATATAGATATGTAGATATATCTATCAATATATGTGTAGATATATATATAGATATATCTATATATGTGTAGATATATATATGTAGATATATCTATCTATATATATGTAGATCTATCTATATTATGTATAATATAGATATGTAGCTCTATATAATATATAATATGGATATGTCAATCTATCTATATAATATGTAGAGAGATATATAGCTATATCTATCAGATATATAGATATGTATATATTTCTATCTAACATACATATATCTATATAGGACACATGTAAAACGTATATTATATATTGTATATATATGTATAATATATACATATTATATATGTAATATACACACATATTGTATGTAATATGTGTGTGTATATATATGTATGTGTATATGTATATATATATATATTTTTTTTTTACACTCTCCTGCAACACTATGGAGCAGACTTTGAGAGTTGTATACTCAAGACAGGTAGCCCTTCAAAATTAAAGCAATAATTTAGTCAAATTATTATAGAAGGAGGAGGAACAGGTGAGATTCTGGAAGGAGAAGCTCAATAGGGGATGCCCAGGTATCTAGAAAGAGCAGCTCAGCAGGTGGACAAGCCATTGGAATATACATAGAAGATACAGATGTAGTAGAAAGGGGCAGCTGGAGGAAGTAGGCAGAGCCCAGGTGCATGGGTCTTAGGTTTCAGATGATATGCTTTGGTGCTTCCAGGCCTGGAGTTCATGAGAAACATCCAAGATGAAGACCACAAAGATGTCGACGGTGGAGTTGCTCAAGATGGGTGGTTGTGAGGCTGTGACATGAAGAGAGTGGATCCAGGGACCGAACTGGGAGGCTGGTGAAGAGGAAACCAAATACAACCCCTGGGGAAGTGGCTGAAGGCAGACAACGAGGAGTCAGTCCAGGAGGCTGATGCAGTCGCGGAAGGAAGACAAGGATGGAGAACAAGGCCTGGCATTGAACCTTTTAATAAGTTCCCTCTTTAGAAACTTGTCAATGACTCTGGCCTCATTTATTCACCTATTTGTACAAAACTTAAGCAGCAAACATGGAAGGATGCACTGAAGCCCAGGAAATGATTAAATTCTGTTAGCTTTCTTAGCTCATTAGTTTCTCCTAGATTGGTACAGATGTATCACAGGTCTTTCCAGTCATCAACTTTTCAAATTCGTTTTTCTTTTCACTTCTAAAGTATCTGAAAGCTTATTGACATAGTTTAGTATATCTTAGCAAATATACAAACCATTCTACAGGCTTAGGGTAGATTTATTTACAGACTCTTGAAGGCTTTGGAAATTCATATCAGTCATAAACAGTGATGTGTTGGTGATGGTTAAACAGATGATTGCCTTTTATCGTTGTAATAAACATTTTTGAAGTAATTATTTTCCTATAAAAAGTAAATACACCCATAACTATAAAAAACAGTAATATTTGAATGTGGCTTTAAATAAGTATATTATAAAAATTGTATTTTATGTGCTATTTTCATCATGTACGTTATACAGAAACTATAATTTCACCATTTCAGCTATTTCCCTAGTTTTATTTTTATTCCCTATAAAGCTGGCATTTCATGTTTTGAGGGACAAAAGGAAAGTACTTGTTAAAATGAGGCTCTCTGGTCCCACCCTGCCCTATTGAATCCATGTTCTCGGGAGAGAGGGGATAGGCGTCTCTATTTTTAATTAGCTCTCTTAGATAACTTCTGCTTACCACAGTGTTTGAGAATATTGGCTTTTAGAGATAAAAACATGGCCTGGAAAAACAGCAAAACTATGACACCATAGCTTTCACATGACCTGGCCCCATTGCAGAAGGATAGACACTCACTACCTATCCTGAATTTCAGGATTGTGGCTGTAAAGAACTACAGTGCTCCTGGAGCTTGGTGAAACTGACAGCTTTCACAGAAGAGATGGCTGTTCTCAGGTCATGATAAGCGTGGGTGCCTCTGAGCAGACACATGGGCCTCAAGTAAAGTAAGAAACTTGAATGTCCATTCAGGGCATCTGAACTGTGAAATGAGAATAAGAATGGAATTAACAGCAGCAACAGGCATCGGGCTTCTTTAAGGTGGCCGTGTGTTCTCGGACCTACATCGTCTCATGGATGTCCATACGTGGCTCATGGTGGACTTTCCTAGGGAGGTCTCAGGTCCCTGGGTGCTCCCTGGACCCCAGCTTCTGCTACGGGCTGTGGTCTGAGCATCACTGTGAAACACACTGACCCTGGGCCTCCCCTCACTCTGCATGCTCACATTGGCTCTTTCTGTCTCTGTGTAACCATGCATCAGATATTGCCTTAGTAAACCTCACCCAGCAGGCTCCCAGTTACCTGCTCCCTAGAACAGAGCTATTTTCAAATATTCTCCCTGCAAGTGTCTATATTAGGTATTTTGTTATTCCCCCAATCTCCAGGCATCTTTATTCTTCATCTGTATTGTTCCTTTAATTTCATAGAAAATTTCTTATCACCTGTCTAGCAGAGTAGGAAGAAACTGAAAAATCAGAAATAATCGCATCTTTACTACTCCCAGATGAATTTTTACAATGGTGAGGAGAGCAGGCAGAGTCCCTCTGGAACACTCAGTCATCCAAGGTTGTTCTTAATCCTATAATTGGCAGTCACACCTTACCCAGGCGCAAACTTTCTCTTCTGCAATCAATGCAAAGTGTATTTGGAAAGAATTCTCTCCATATCTTCCAAAGGCACTGGGACAATCAATGCCCTTCAGTCTTAGGTGCTGAGCAAGCGCATGTCACCGACTGTGGAGGACTCAGTCTCATGGCAGTGGGACAGAGCATGACTGCACGGCCGTCACCTCCACCTCCGTCTGGTGCGTAGGCACATCACGCCCATGACTTTGATGGGCCTGATCAGCATGAGTGTGGTTTACTGGTGAGTGGGATCATGAAACCCATCACACAGAAGTTTACCCTGTCTGAATATGTAACTGAAAATAATTTTGGATAAAAAGACCACATAAACAAATGTTTCCCACTGATAGCAAAAGAAGTAAAAGTGTCTGGAAATATTAGAGAATGCTTCCAATAAACAAAGAAGAAAACCCCGGGGGACGCCTGGTCAGCAGTTTGGGTGACAACAGTATGTGTGAGGCTGTGAGTGGCAGCCAGAGAAATCCAACACAAACCAACATGTGCCGCAGGAGCCTGATGGGCTCGGGGCTCCAGGAAGGAAAAGGGCAACTTCATGTGGGACAGGATGACTCCAGCTCTGTGGCTCTGGCACGTCGCTGGGTCCTTCCTCAGGCTGACTGCCGCCTTCCCATTTGGAAGCACAGATGGTCACACCAGTGAGCAGCTGTGTAGGAGAAACTCACTCTTCCCCCTGGAATCCTGCTTAGAAATCCCAAGAGAAGACCCCAGTAGTCCACTACGGCCCTGAAAATCATCTCTGGGGCAGCTACCACCAGGTGTGATACCTGGACCCCTTTATTACGGTTAAAGAAATGAAGCTCTGCAAAGATGGCAGATGCCTAAGCTGGCCAAGTGGAGGTGCTGAGGGCTCCTGCAGGTACTGCCACCCACACCCTCTAAAGTGTCATTGAAAGAAAATCCAAGTCATTGCTATCAAATTGCAGAAGTCACCAACTAATATCAGATTACAGCATTCAAAACTCTTCACCTGGTCTTCTTCATTTGTGAGGACACTCAAAATCAAAGGAAACCCGAAATGATTTAGCTATCCATCAGGTTACAATATGAGGTGTTTAAAAACAATCAGACTAGAAAAACCAATGAGTGTAAACTATTTATAGACCATACCTTTGTTCTTTTCTTTTTTTTTTTTCTATAATGCCCATATCTTGGCTAAGCCAATGACATTTTACAGGTAACCAACCAACTGATCTTTAGTTTTCCCTAGCTGTGAGGAACATGTGTCTTCAAGGGGCCTTAGTCACACAACCTGAGGAGATCCTGAATCTGCTGGCAGTAAGGTTGGCAATTCATGGATGATGAGACATGTAACCCAATCAGCCCCTTGTGGAGTATGCATGAGACCCATTTTGCAGATGGAGATACTGAGTCTTGGGGAGAGATGAGGTTAGTTGTCTGCCAAAGCAGCTTGCGTAGTGCTGAGTGCTTAACTACCGTTCATGCAAATCTGGGCTCCTGACCCTCTCATGCTGTCATCCAGGGTGGTTACTCCTCATGCAATTCCCCGGCATCACTGGCCGCTCCCTACCTCATTGGGTGCCTGTGTGGCCTAAATTCCAGGCAGCAGTTGGGAGTGCCCCATATCTGCAATGGAGAGGTGTATGTCCTGTAGGCAGGACGGGAGCAACTTGGATCTTTGGATATCTCAGGTTCGGTTGGAGCTTCCTGGGGGCCCAAAGTCAGTGGCTGAGCAGGGAATGCCAGGGGACCACTCAGATCTGGACAGGCAGCTTGAGCAAAGGCCCCATGTAGCTGAAGCAGGGCTGGGTCAGGACACAGAGGCTGAAAAGAAATAACCAAAAGGATAAGCCACACAATAAAGGTAAAGGAAGAGGATGCCTCAGGCACCAGGGCAGGAGAGAACATGATAAACAACAGTAAAAAAACAGCATTCCTGGGACAGAGGGATGATGCCCTCTACAATCTTGCATGAAAATGACTGCTCTGTATTTCAAATGTATCTTGAACATTTAAATATATAATTACAACTTGTATCCCAGTTGGTTCAGTAACTTAAAAATCAACTCACTGGAAACCACGGGCCCAGCGTCAACTGCATTTTCGGCACCTCCCGTCATTGACTAAGCAAGAGAGCCTGGTGAAGATCTATAAAGCGTTTCCTACTTATTTTCAGAAAGGTGTTATCTGAATCTCTAAATCCAAGCTCATCCTCGCAGAATTGCTGTTATTTCCTTCAGAACCTAGAGGGAGTCTGTGCCCCGAGATGCTTGGAGGTTGGAGGAAGGATTGCTTCCGCCGCTCCTCCTGTGCACCCCACCGGTTCCCTTCCCACTCCCACAGCAGGCCCTCACTACCTCCATCCTTCCCTTCCTGGGTTAGACACCTGTACCAGCATCCCACATCATCCAGGTCTGCACCTTCTGCCTTCCCTAGGAACTCCCAGAGCAGTCTGGATTTATAGCGCAAATTCCATCACATTATGTTTTTCATTTTCTGTTAATCACCTTGGCACTCCTGAGGCAGGAATCACGACTGTCTCACATCAGGTACAAGTGTGTCTTAAATGGACAAACAGATGGATCAAATGTTAGGCTTTCTTTAAGGATTTTCAATACCACAGTAATTTGAAATAAAGTGTAATCAATCTTTCAAGATAAATGAAGAGTTAGAGATATCTAACCTAATCATTGGTACAGGAGATAAAGGTGTTTATCCAAAATGTGTGAAAGAACAAGCTGGAGGTCAGCAACTGAACAAGGCCTTTCTAACAACGCAAAACTGGACTACTCTAATTATCAATGTGTTCTTCCTCAGGCATTTATGAGCCCTAGGGATGGAGATGCAAAATGAGCTAAGCATTGCCACGGGCTGAACAATGTCCTCACAACATTTGTATGTTGAAGCTCTACCTGCAGACAGGATCTTTAGGAATGTAATTAATTAGTTGAAACAAGTCCTGAGAATGAGGCCCCAACTAATAGGACTGCGACCTTTGTAAGAAGAGGAAGAGAAAGAGATCATTTTCTGTCTCTATCATGTGAGGACACAATGAGGTGGGGACCATCTGTCAGCCAGGGAGGGAGTTCTCACCGGAACCTGAGCATGCTAGCACCCTGATCCCGGATTTCCCGTCTTCAAAGCTGTGACAACATCAACACTGATCCTTTGAGCCTCCAAGTCCGAGATTTTGTTATAGCAGACTCAGCAGACCAATACAGCATCCTCACTCTGTGTGGCAAAGCCTTAGCTCAAGATTTCTCTGCAATGGCAAAGCTCCCCCATTTCACTCCCTTGTCTACATTTTTGGCATGTGGAATAAAACCCGGCCATGCCTGAGGGACACATGCCTAGCAGTCCCTCTTCAGTGCTTTGTAGCATCTTAAGCATGCTCTTCTGATGAAACACCATAGTTACAGCTTTTTAGTTTAAATCATTATCTGATGTGTCCTATTCACCAAACTCAGATGATAGCTTTGCTTATGAAAAGCAATATATTTTGCATTGTTTTTAATTAAGGTGGGAATAGAGGTTGCCACAAACTGTTACTCTTACCCTGCTTTGTGGCACCTAGCAAATAACTGCATGTGTAAATTGCTTCAACACTGATATTCTCTTTCCTGTGAACCACACGATGATTATCAAATGTGTTGAGGGTTGTGATGAAAAATAAACTTTTCTTTATCTTCATGGAAAATCGCATTAGGTGTAATTGGATAAAACCAGGGATAAACAATCAATCATTCCTCATTTGGGCTCAGGTTGGCACTGAGATCATTAGACACTGAAGAGGGCATTGCTTCTGCCTCTCCAGTGGGCACTGTGGCTCAGCACATGGTCAGTGAAACCCTGAAGATTTTCCTTGAAGGCATTAGAGTTGAGATGGTAGAACTAAAAATTACTTTTAGAAGTCCTCATTAGAAAAACAAGTAGTCCATGGAAAAAAAATGCTTCCTAAATGAGACAAATTCAGTTTACCTGCTCTTCTCTATTATCTGTACAGAGGTGATACACGGTGTCACATGGTGTCACATGGTGCTTGTGGCTTAGACAGAAAATGTACCGTGCTGTTTGCAGAACAAGATGGCCAATGGGACGCTTGTGAGTCCTCTGGATTCCACCCTCCTTCTCCTGTGACCCTGCAGAACTGAAAAACGTAACTGCTCCACCTCATCATGTTGCACGTCGGGCATTGGATCCAGGTGTGGCTCATCTAATATACTAGAGATCCTGGAAAAATGAATGCTGCTCACACTCTGAGTGGCTGAGGCCCTCCACACGATGCTGCTGGACACCACCCAGAGGATCTCCCTGCAGCGAAGAGCCCTGACCCAATGAAAAATGTTCACCTGTGCCCACTCTTCTTTACTCAAATAGAAGAGTTGAGAAATTCAGAATGGGAGAGCTGGAAGGACACTATATTAGCCCATTTGCATACTGCTATGAAGAAATACCCAAGACTGCACAATTTACGAAGAAAAAGAGGTTTAACAAACTCACAGTCCCATGTGACTGGGGAGGTCTCACAATCATGGATGAAGGCAAAAGAGGAGTGAAGTCATGTCTTACATGGCAGCAGGTAAGAGAGCATGTGCCAGGGAACTGCCCTTTATAAAACCATCAGACCTCATGAGGCTCACTCATTATCATGAGAACAGCATGAGGAAAACCCACCCCATGATTTAATTATCTCCCACATGGTCCCTCCCATGACACTTGGGGATTATGGGAGCAATAATTCAAAACGAGATTTGGGTAGGAACACAGTCAAACCAGATTAGACACCAAAAGATGATTTTGTCCTAATGTCCCCATTTCTGTTTACAGAAGCTGATCTTCAGGATGATCAATTGTCTGCTGTATGGCTACAGAGAAACCTGGTAGAAGAGCCCTACAGAGATGGCTATTCAGATTCTGTACACACTCGTCAGGGCATTTGGAGTGGGCTCATGTTTCCTAGCTGCACATGTCTGAGTAGCAAGAGAGAAACTAGCTTCTATAATTTAATGTGTTGTTAAACCACACCCCATTGAGACAGAAATGTATAATCCAGCCACTTCTAGGAAACCTAGTTTAACTGTGGATTGTTTAGACCTTTTGGGTCTCTACCAAATTAATTTAGGAAAAGAGTTATATGCCTCCTGTTTTCTCTATTCCCAGAAGACCTAAGAGGTCCCTCGAATGAAGTGGGAGGAGCAGGACCTGTCTCCAGTTTCCATCTCCCTTGCTGGCCTCCACTACCCTGGGCCTTCAGGCCTGCTGAGACAGTGGCTCAGGTAACCATAGCGTCACCCATGAATAAGTGCATGTGCTTGCACCTGTCTAAGAGCTTTTCCAAGCGCATGGTACAAGCTGTCGATGGGTCTATCATTCTGAGGTACAGAGGATGATGGATTCTCACAGTTCCACCAGGCAGTGCTCCAGTAAGGACTCTGTGTGAGTGCTTTGACACCATATTTCCCTTCCGCACTGCCCTAGCAGAGGTTCTCCATGAGGGACCCGCCTCTGCAGCAAAATTCACAGTGTTGGCCAGGACTACAATGATCTCAAGGATGGAGTGGGATTGCATCTAATTCCCAACTCACTTATGCAATGGCCATTGGCAGGCATTGGTTCTTCAGTAGCAGTTGCCTGAAAACATCAGGAGCTTGCCACTTGGGATACTCCATAGGATAGCTCATAACACATATTGGCTTCCATTAGAGTGAAGGAGAGAGACACCCAAGACAGAAACCACAGTAGTTTTGTAATTAAATATTAGAAATGATATTTAATCACTTCTGCCATATTATATTTATCAGAAGTGAATAAATAAGTCCAGCCTACTCTCAAAGAAAGAAGGTTGTGCAGGATATGAATGACAGGATGTGGAATCATTGAGAGTCATTTTAGAGGCTGCCTACCAAAAATGATTTTTAAAAAGTCATAAAAACAATGTAGGAAGAGTATTTTTAAAAAGATGTGCCATGCAAAGAGGAATAAAGATAAGAATGACGGGAGCTTTCCTCGTTGAAAACAGTGCCAGTGAGAATACAGTAGAGCAACACCTTTAAAGTACTGGAGACAAGAAGAACTGTCAACCAAGCATTCTATACTCATCAAAAGTATCTGTCCAAAACACAACTGTGATATTAAGTGCTTTACATTACTAAGCATTATGATAATTTGTGATGCAGCACATATAACGAATACATACTGGTTTTGAGAAATGTGACATAATACGCTTTGTGTTGTTTTCTTCATATTTCTTATACTTAAGGTTCATTAAACTTCTGTGAATTCATAGATTTTATCCATTTAAATTTCCAGGGACTCATGGTTTTTATCAAATTATACTTTTGTGAGTTTATAGTTATATGAGGTTTGGAAAATATATGGTCATTGTTCTTCAGGTTGTTTTTTTTCTACCTCCCCTTTCTTTGGAGACTCCAATTATAACCATAATGGTATATTTGAATTTGTCCCCAAACTAGAAGATGTTTTATTCACTTATTTAATTATTTTCCCCTCTGTCTCATTTTGAGTAGTTTTTATTGCTATATATTCAACTTCTCCAGCATTTTCTCTTGCAATGCCTAACATGCCATTAATCACACCCACAGAACTTTTCTTCTAAGACTTTGCAATTTCTAGCCCTAGATGTTTATTTTCATAGTTTTACTTTTACATCCTCTGTGTTGCTACATAACATTTAGAGCATATGAAATACCACTGTAACAATTGTTTTAATGCTTTTTATTACTAATTCTAACACGTGTCAGTTCTGGGTCAGTTTAGATTAGTTTATTTCCCTCTTAATTATGGGTCATATTTCTCGGTTCTTTGCATGCTTGATGAGTATCTTTTAGATGCTAATCTTTTTAGACTTTACCTGGTTGAGTTTTGGATAATTTTGTATTCTTGTAAGAATAATTGAATTTTATTCTGAGATGCAGCTCAACTACCAAGAAATAGGTCGATCTCTTTGAGTCTTGCTTTTAAAATGGACTTGGTGCTTTCTTTAGGGCTTACTATTTCCCATTGGTGAGGCAGGGCATTTCTGAGTGCTCTAGCCAATACTTCATTAATTGTTAGGCTTTCCATTCTGTCTGACAGAAACAAATACATTCCCTGGGTCCTTAGAAGGGGTAGGTATTATTTCCTGTTTTCCTCTTGGATAGCTCATTTCTCTGTGCTTAGTTTCCTCACCTCATGCACAGATGCTGCCGAATACTCAGGGTGCATGGCTGTCCATCTGCCATGCATTCACGCAGTGCACATGCCACACTCTCACCTCTCCCCTTTGCCCTGTGAATCTTATCCACTGTGCTGTCCCTGGACTCTTAAATGTCTTCAATTGGTGATTTTATCAAATTAAAAATCAAAGATTTACTCCACACAATACTCTTATTTCTTAATGCTGCATATCAGTTAATCACAGTAAATATTTTTTGGTCTGAGAATAATCTTGGGGATTGATAGGAGGTGGCCTGTTTTATATGAAACTTTAGGTTGTACAGTAACACTAGGTCCTTTCAGGATTCTCATGTTGCAGAAAGTGTCTCATTATATTTGCCTTGTTTTTATTTTCAGCCAGAAATAATAGGGTATTTTTAATTTTCTTCTAACCCTATCAAAAGGCTGAGGCTATGTGAGTGGAAATTATTTTTAAAAACCACATGATAACTGAAAGTATGTTGTAATGTGGCCAAATCACTCAGGGTTTCTGTGTCTCGATCTATTTTTCATTTGGTTCATGTGTGGTGCAAAAAGAAATTAATGAGATGTTGATTGAAATTTGGTCCTTTGATTCTAGTAGCTATACAGATAAATTATTTTTTATAAAGGGATTATATACAGTTTATTGTTCATTAGAATATAAAAATTGCACATATTCAATGTATAGCCAATTTCTATTTTTATTTGCCATTTTGTTTTATGAAGATTTATGCTGAATTCTGCTGAATTTAGTTATTCAAAACTTTTACAGCTAATACATGAAGTCATCTCAGATTCTGCTTTTCTTATCCTTACTTCAAATATTTTTATTTTACTATTTTACTTAGTTTAAAAATATTTTAGAGTATAAATTACAAAAAAGTTGTGCTTAAAACCTTGATAGGACTTTGTTCTTTATTATATCACCCTTTTCAAAATTGTAAGGTTCAACTGCTCCCATCTATCAATGTCTGACTTAATAGATCCAATCACTAGTTCTAAGTTTATTTTAATTCCAACTTTAAGCTGGGTTGTTGCATTAGCACTTGCATTTGTTCTTTGTTTAAATATTCCCTAAATGATAAAACTCTCAAGGCATTTCTTAAGGTTATGGCTACTAAATGACTTTAATGGATATTATGCAATAGAGAAATAGCAAATTATAAGCAAAACGTATGGGAAACTTTGAGAATTATTTTATACAAATATTTGGGAAAGTAATGTGAAATATAATATTACCTCTTCGATCTGAAAAATCATAACTTAGACTTATTCTTAGAGAATCACAGCCAAACTTGTCCAACTCTAACTTCAGGCATATCTGAAAAAGTCTCACTTTCAACGTGTGTGACTTCAGCTTCCCAAAATTGTTTGCACCAAGCCTAGCCAGTGGAGTGGAGAGACAGCATTTTTTAATCACTGGGATTATATGGATGGAGCCTTAAATGCCTCTTTAGAGTTTCTCTCCCTCTCTGTCTCTGAAGCAGAGAGTATTAGCCATGTATCACAAAATCGAGACAAGTGCAGGGCCTGTTCTCTGTGAGGGTAAAATGACCAGGAGCAGAGGGTGGTGAGGCTTTCAGAACATTCCTACTTGCGGGCTCCCATTGACCCTCCCACTCAGAGCAATTAATAGCCTTACGCTCACTTCATTTTAGACAATCAGCTTTCGAGCCGACAGGCATGAAAGTGCACAATTCAGACCACCTCCCCAAAATGCATGTGCAAAGTTTGTCACTTTGTTCCTGGTCTATTCTTGAGGGTCCTGGCTTGGCCTTCAATGATACATACTAATTAGCTACACAATACTAAAATGTAGTTGTGATTTTTCTTTTAAATGAAGCACAAACACTAACAAATGTGTCACTAAAGTCTCTGGCAAAAACACTGAGACATTGTCCCAAGAGTTGACCCTTCTTTAGGGCTATAGCTATATATCAACACTTACCATTCCCAATTCAGGGTCTCTTCAGCCACCTTTGGGAGGGCTTGCGGCTGACTCTGGGTTTTAGGAGGACTTACAGCCAGCCATTATAGAAAGCAATATATATATATATACACACACAGACACATACACACTGTGTGTGTGTGTGTGTGTGTGTGTGTGTGTCTAGATAGATAGATAGATAGATACTCATGGAGTTGTAAGGGTTTTTCAGAACATCATTTATCTATCCATTCAGGTTTACAAAGCAGTAACTCCTGAAGGTCAGAATTTACCCAGAGTTGCACAGGTGGGAGAGAAACCTCTAAGTTAGGCCAAGGTCCTCTTGACTCCATGTCCAATGAATTTCCTAGGATAATCCCCTCTGTCAATTGATTATTAAAGGATTTTAAGCAGATGCTGTCATTAGAAAAACAATTTTCTATTTAATTTTCCAAAAGGAAGTTGTAAGCATGTGGATTATTTCTAGAAAAAAGTGTCCTCAATGTTTTGAAATTCAAGTTTTGAGATAAATACTGCTTCCTAATCGTGGGTTTCAGAAATGAAACTGACTCGTCCTGGATAAGATCACAGGCAATTCGTGAGTCTATCATGTTCCAAACAACTTGAAGGAAGGAACAGGGTCTGCAGTCACCTGTGTGTCTTGTGATGATTCTATCATGGTGCCTGCACACAGCAGGAGCTTAGTAAACACCTGGCCACCCGGCTGAATGTGAGGCTTTGGATTGTTGGTTTGTTTCATTGGTAGCTTCTGCCAATGACATATTTTAATTCATGTCCTAACAAGACAAATTACTGATAGGATTCCTTAGTAGGCTTCAGCAATGTAAATCCTACAAAGGTTATGAAATGACATATTAACATAAGCATTTTATTTTGTCCCAAATTCTCTTCCCTCCATCTCTCTCTCCCTTCCTCTCTTCCTTCCTTTCTCTCTCTTTTCCTTCTCCTCTTATTCTTCTTCTTTCTCCTCTTTTTTCTTTCTCTGCTTGTCTGCTTCTTTCTTCTCTTATTCACTTTACCACTTCCCTTATGCCTATGTGGTATACTTTAGCTCATCCCCCATCATTGGATGTCTGTGCTTAAGTAAAGTGAGAGAAAAGAAAAGGTGCAGGTGCTTCTGTCATACACTTGTCTGCTGTGTTCTCTTGGAAGGGCGAAACAGTGCTTCCAAAAAAAAAAAAAATTTACTTTTACCGTAAAGGCTAATTTTCCTCAACACTTCTAATTTGTCTTTTCTCTGCCATGTGTGTTTTCTTGGTTACTGGAATGAGTATTCTTTCCTTTGTGTGTGTGTGTGTGTGTGTAACATGGAGTCTTACTCTATTGCCCGGGCTGGAGTGCAATGGTTCGATCTTCGCTAACTGCAGTCTCCACCTCCAGGGTTCAAGCAATTCTCTCTCTTCCACCTCCTGAGTAGCTGCGATTACAGGCATGCACCACCACACCCAGCTGACTTTGGTATTTTTAGTAGAGACGGGGTTTCACTATGCTGGCCAGGCTGGTCTCAAACTCCTGTATTTCAATTTCAATTGTTTTGGTACATGTAAACTTCTCTAAAGTTTATGCATTCTACATTTTCTTTAGAAATGTATAGCCCCTGCTGGTAGAGGAAACGAGTTTAGCTTGGATATAAATAATAAAAATCACTCTCTTCTTCTGTTGTTGAGTTGGTTTGTTTTCTATTATATTTAAAGAATGAGAAGATTATTTGACAAAAATTCTTCTGCATAAGACATTTCATGGTTGATATCATGTAATGAATATAAAAAGAAAACTGATCGATCAGCATTCTTCATTGGTTTTATTTGGCACTGGGTTATGTGTTCTACTGTGGGAATTGTGGGGCTGGTGTTTAGCAGTGTAATGTAACCATTCTCGCCTGCACACAGCTTGCTCAGAAGAGATGAAGGTCATCCTGCATTCGTGCCTTGTTGCGTTCTCAGTGGGTGAACTTCCCCTCTAATGAGCAAGGTGTGTGCAGCAGAGTCGCCGCCTTTGCAGTCTTTGTGGGGCCTCGGCTCCAATACTGCTGCTCTCTGACTTCTCACACCTTCATGTTGTGCTTACAAGGTTTCAAATTAAAAGCAACAGAGAAACTAAATACTCAGGTAATTTTCATACGATACAGAGCTTTCGGATATTGAACACTGATGGAGTAAAACAGCTGAGGGCGTGTGGCTTTTTTGGAAAAAGTAAGCAAAGAATATGCAACGATGAATAGGTAAATGTGAAATTAACAGATAACACATGGATATTTTTGCAAAATGATGTGAGCCTGAGTGTTATGAACATCTTGTGTCAGAAGAAATCAAACTGGATATTTGACACTGTCACAGGGATCAACCTGGCCACGTGCATGAGCTATCTACCTCTGCATCCATGTCTCTCCACCTTGGTGTCATGGACATTTTGGGCTGGATGATTCTTCATGATGGGTGCTGTCTTGTTCTCTGTAGAAAGTTTAGCAGCCTCCCGGCCTCTTCCCCCCGCCCCCTGGTGCTAGAAGTTTCTGCAGTTCAGTCATCATCATGACAACTCAAAAATATCCCCATACAGTGCCAAAAACCCCCAGGAGACGCAAAGTAACCCTTGAAAGCTACAGATCTATCCAGTAGGACTAAAATCATTTCAATTAGGTACAGAATTTCAACATCAGTTTAAAAAGTATATTGATACAACTTTGTGTTTCACTTTGTCAGGTGAACGAAATATCTTTATTTACTTGATTTTTTTTTCCCTTTCAAGGGGTTCTTTTAACTTGGAGCAGGTCTGATAAAAGTTCCTCTTGACTCATTGATGGCTCTCCTGCAATGGGTTCTTTGAGAGGGCCAGTGGGTTGAGTGGATGGATGCATCTCCAACAGCACTGGGGGACATTTACACCAGAGCAAAGTGACATCACCAATTCAGCAATCAAGGCCAGGAAGGCAGGGAGGGTCATCGATGAGGGTGAGGGGCAACCTCGGAGTTTGCCCAGCAAGAACCCCAGTCTACAGCCCCTGGTCACTGCTTCAGGAGAGCAGAGCACTGATCCTAGGCGGGCTTCAAGCGAAACTGAAGGCAGCTAATGGTGGGTGTGCAACGCGCCTCTCTCTCTTCTTTAATACTGCTGGTGGTTTTCATTTCTAACAGTAGATTTTCAAAAAGGCAAATGGGAAGACATTCAGGGAAGAGTGTCCCTAAAAGTGAAGGGCCATGGACTGCGCCACGTGGGAAGATGAGCCACGCTCAGTGAGCACCTGTGTGGGGTGACGGAGGCCCCCAATTCTGAGGGCTCCCGGAAACTCTCATGACTAATGGCTTCCTCCTCGTGAGCGTGGGCTTTGCTACGTTTTGGATGTGTGCCCCTGCCCAAATTTTATAGTGAAACGTAATCCCCAGTGGTGGAGTTGGGGCCTGGTGGGAGGTGATTGGATCACGGGGGCGGATTTATTATGAATGGTTAAGCACCAGCCCCTTTGGCACTGTCATCGCGAGAGTGAGCGAATTCTCGCGAGATCTGGTCACGTAAATGCGTGCAGCGCCGCCGCCTCTCACTTTCGCTCCTGCTCTGCACATGCGCTGAGCCTGTTTCCTCTTCCCTTCTGCCATGATTGTCAGTTTCCCGAGGCCTTTCCAGAAGCGGAGGAGAAGCCGCTGTGCTTCCTGAGCAGCCTGCAGACCTGCGAGCCAGTTAAGTCTCTTTTCTTTATAAATTGCTCGTTCTTAAGTATTCCCTTCAAGTAATGTAAGAATGGCCTAATCCAGGCTTCTGGAGCAGGACAATGAGGATGACCTTTCGGTGTTTCTGGGCGGAGTGAGCGTGGAATAACACACACCACAGGTGAACACACGTTCTTCTTCCTCCGCCCTAAAATCTATCTCGATGCATTTCCTTTATTTGTTTAAATGTGTCTGTGTGCATTTTACGCATGTGGGGAAGGAACTTGCTTTGTTTAACGCAATCAGTGGCAGACTGCGGAACACAGCCATTACCCTTAGTGTTTAGACGGCTGCCTAGCAGAGAGAGGCTACCTGTGCTCGCCAGGTGAGCAGAATGAGGATTAAGGCATGATATCTTCATGCAGTACACCTTAAGGGTGTACATGTGTGACCTAGTTCAATCCTAATGGCTTTCTTCTCCATCTCAGGATTTCTCTGAATTCAGAAGTGACTTTCCTGCCATAGGCACCATAGATCACTGTGACCCAACGAACCACAAAATCTGTTCCGGTGCTTGGCTATCATGGTTGATGGACTGTGAATGCAGAGAAGCAGAAAATAAGCTCTGCACCCTGGCACTTAATCAAGCAAAGGCTTAACAGTTTAATAAGTCTATAACTTTCTCTCCTGCAGTAATAGTGGAGCAGTGCCACAATATTGGTTCAGCCAAAGGTTGATATGTCATCCCGGTAGATAACCTTGTCCATATTTGACAATGAAATTATGGTTGGAATTTACCTGCATGGATCTCCCGATTTTTCTTTTCTTCTTGCTTCTTAACCATATGGTAACGGTTTACCTCTGCAATTCCCACATGTGTGTACACACACACACACACATACATATATGAGGAGGCACACATACACCTTTGCTATATCAGGTGCAGAATTATTCAATCAAGTCTAGAGTTCCATAAAATTTTGCTTACCAAATTACCAAGAAGTTTATTACTTCCTTCCTAAGACCTCCATCCCACCCCTGACTTCCCTGGATCCATCTCTTCTGCTTTCACAGATGAGTTGGAGAAGAAAAGTAGAGTGGCAGAAATTGGCCTGATAACATATATTTGGAGTCACCTTTGCATCTACTGTCTGCCTGCTAAGCCTTTGTCCATCATGGTGCTGACTTGCTTTTTGGCTCTGTCACCTGCTCTCACCCCCAAGGACCTCTGTCCTCTAGACACAGGGATGCTTTCCTCCAAGTTGTGTGGTACGGACTTCCCAAACCGTGACTGACATATCAAGGTGATGGGTTCAGAGAATATTACAGCTTTAGCCACAACATGCGGGAACCAGATTGCCCCATAAGCACACCCTTGTAGTGTCAAGACTGGATCTCCACTGCCACCCCCTTCCTTACTTATGTGGCAGGCCCACCGTTGATGTCTAGCCTCCTGTCCTCCCGAGATAATAGTTTGAATCAACCCAAGCCACACACACTTATCTACTTATTGTGACCCTCACCTGAGCAGAATCGGGGACATCTCCGTCTCTCCTTGAAACCTTGCGTCACACGCTACCTGCCTTCCCACCATAACCATTACACATGTCAGGGCCATAGAGGGAGGCAGGCTTATTCAGACTCACTTAGGGTAGGGAGTGGCTCCCTACAATACATTCTCATAAAACTTCTTGTCGAGGTTAAGGTAGACCTTCTTGAAGATAACTTTGTGTGCCTCATTTCTTTTAAGATCCCGTTCAGCAAGCTACAAAAAACTTCTGTACACACACACACACACACACACACACATTGCACATTAAACAAAGCAATAAATCATGCAAATATTTAAATAAAAATGCTTTGGACCCTCCTATATCTATAGAGTGGGTCCTTACTGGTACTAAGCTTACTTTTTTCTATTGTTATTGTTTTCAATTAGAATATTTTATATTTATATGTTCGCTTTTTAAATTTTTGCATCTTTTTTTGAGACGGGGTCTTGCTTTGTCCTCCAGGCTGGAGTACAGTGGCACAATCTTGGCTCACTGAACCCTCAACCTCCAGGGTGTAAGCAATCCCCCCACCTCAGCGTCCTGAATGGTAATTTTTAAAAATTTGTTTCAGAGATGGGGGTCTCACTATGCTGCCAAGTATAGTCTCCAACTCCTGGGCTCAAGCGATCCTCCTGCCTAGGTCTCCTAAAGTGCTGGAATTACAGGCATGAGCCAGCATGCCACTATGGTACTGAATTTCTGTCTCTCTATTCATTTCCTCTCCCCCTTGAAAACTTTCTTTGGCTCAGTACTAGCTATGAACATTTCTTAGTAGAAGAGTCGAGGGTAATAGTAGCCTCTTCAGTATTTCTTATTGTGGGCATATAATGTCTAAAATGATTATGAAACTGTACTTCCAAAACCTAAAATGAGCTGCCCTCAGTTGTCTACTACTTTTTATACAGAGCAAGATCCATAGGTTTAGTATTATTAGTATTTGATTCATTTCGAGTGGGATTTTAATTAGAAACAAAATTGCAAGGGTGCTGTTTATCGAAACATACAAAGACTTTTTTAAAGTAGGAGTATCTGTTAACCCCAAAATTATTTTTTTTCTAAGACATTTTTCCTAAAGACACATTTAATAATATATAAAAATGTAAGAATATATTATTAATTCAATGTAATGTATAATATAGAACATTAGAGACAACCTAAATTGTAATAATGATGAAAGTTTAATTAATAGTTACAAGACAGAATGCTAAAAATTGTTAAAAATTATAGCATCTGCAAAATATCTAATGGCATACAAATTATCCTTTAGTAGCCAGGCACGGTGGCTCATGCCTATAATCCTAATATTTTAGGAGGCCAAGGTGGGTGGATTGTTGTAGCCCAAGAGTTCTAGACCAGCCTGGGGGATATAGGGAGACCCTTTCTCTACAGAAAAATGCTTTTAAAAAATAACTGAGCACGGCGGTGTGTTGTCCCAGCTACTTGGGAGACTGAGGTAGGCAGGATGGTATAAACCCATAACGTCACGACTGCAGTGAGCTGTAATCCTGGCACTGCATTCCAGCCTGGGTGACACAGCAAGGCCCTGTCTCAAAAATAAATAAATAAAATGCAAAATCATCCATCGTAAAATAACTAGTGAAAAATAATTATTTTATTCGTACAGTTATTTTATTTGCGTGACACAAGTATAAAAATGACTGAAAGGTAATCATCAAATTATTAAAAGTGCTTATCTCTAGGTCATGGAATTATGTGTAATTTTTTTAATACTCTTCTATATTATGCTACTTTATTTACAGTAAGTTTTGATTCTTTAGACTGATAACCATTGGAGCAATATTGTGTAATGCAGCCTTCTCAACCAGAAGCAATTTTGGCCCCGGGGAACACCAGTGCATCTGGAGACATGTTTACTTGTTACAAATGGGGCAGCGACATGCTGCTGGCAAATAGTGGGTAATGTCCAGGGACACGGCTAAACATACAACACCCAGAACAGCTCTTCACAGCAGAGAATCATCTGGTTCAAAATGGCAGCAGGACTGAGAGTGAGAAAACCTGAAATAGGAAGGAGTACAGGCTCAGAAACCAGACTAGCTGGTGTGAAATCCCAGCTCTATCATTTAATAACTGCATGACCTCAGGTGCATTGCTTGTCCTGCTGGTGACTCAGTTTCCATTTCTGGCAAATGGGGATAATAGCAACACCTATCTCACAGGAAAGCATTCTCACAGGGCTGAATTTGTTAATAAAGCCAAAGTGCTCAGAAAACTGCACCGTTCAAATCAGCACTGAGCTAGTGTTAATATGTTCCTAGGGTTTTATTTACACACACATATGTATACACACATGCACATATGTAAACATATATACACACATATGTGTACACACACTTACATAAACACAAATATGAATATACACACATGTATAAATATGTACATATGCAACATGTATGTATATATGCATGCAACACATGCATATGCACATGCACACAACATATGTATGCAGATATTCACGTATGTACTTAAACACACATGCTTATATGCATGCATATGACATGCATATACATACATGTATATAACATGCATGACATATATGTTTATATACACACACGTTTGCAGCATTTTATTTCAAAATTGTGAAGAATATAAAAAGAACCAGTAATTATAAAGCAAAAACTGAAAATAATTGAGTGATATTTCATCTTATTTTCTTCAGAGTCTTTTAAAAACTTAAATCATAATAAACTTAAATGAGACATCACTGATTAGGTTGTGTTTCACTGCTTTTCTTTCCATTTTGACTACTACTTTACCTTTCTCCTCAGAGATGAACTGATCAAGAATTCTGAATGCAATTCTAATCCATTAGTTTCGCTTTATCACAAATACATGTGTCTCTAAGCTATCCATCTGTTTGTTGATCATCTAATTAAGATGTGTATTTTTAAATTTTCAAATAGAGTTTTTACTTACCAAAATTTATTAGTGCTGCCTTTCTTCAAAAGAAGGCAAAGATGTAGCATGGTTTAATTTTCCTCCAGAACCACTTTTTTCTTTGCATATTTCTACATTTTTTTCTTCCATTTTAAAGCAAAAAAAATCCTTTAGTAATCAATAATTGATTCCATTATCAACATAATTTGGTCAGTTTACTTGTTTTTCTCTGCTCATTTTTAATCTCATTTCTTCCTTTCAAAATATGTGCTTAATGAATTATATGATTTAGTAACTATCTTAATTCTTTAGGGTGGGGCCCATAAGTGGCGTACTCTTATCATCTTTGCATGCTTGGAAATGTCCTTATTTTGCCCTCACATTTTAAAAATAGACCAAATAGATATGAAAAAATGGGTCCACCATTATTTTCCTCAACACATTAAAGATTTTACATGATTTTCCAGCAGATGTCTTTTAGTCAATGCCTAATGTCAGTGTGGTTATTTATATTGGTAATTATGAATTTGTTCATTTAGATCTCTAATACATTCTATGATTATTCTCTTTATAATTTATTTTATGTAGTTTGTTAACATATACCTAATACGGACTTATCTGTTCTTCTCACCACCACATATATGCTGAGTGTCTAAAACCACGGAAAAATGCATGACTGCTGTCACTTCAAACATTGTACCTCCATCATATCTTTGTTTGTTTTTATTTAACTGTTTTTGACTTTTTTTTCTTTTTTCATGTGTTCTTATCCATGTCTTTATATTCACTAATTCTCTCTTCAATTGCGTCTCATAAAGAATTTATTTATTTATTTATTTTTTTAGGCAGGGTCTGGCTCTTGTCACCCAGGCTGGAGGGCAGTGGTGTGATCACAGCTCACTGCAACGTCAGCCTCCCAGGTTCAAGTGATTCTTCCTCCTCAGATATAGCTGAAACTGTAGGCACCCACCACCACACCTAGCTAATTTTTGTAGAGAAGGGGTTTTGCTGTGCTGCCCGGGCTGATCTCTAACTTCTGGGCTCAAGCGATCCACTGACCTCAGCCTCACAAATGTGCTGGGATTACAGGTGTAAGCCACCATGCCTGGCAAGAATTTTTCTTTTCTATCAGGTTTCTTCTTAACTTTTTAAAGAATTTGAGGTCTATTTTATTTCCAGGAATTTTAATTGATTATTTTTTCTGTCAAATGCATTTTACATTTATGTTATACTCATCCCTTCATTTCCTGAGTAACTCAGCATATGTTATTAAAATCCTTTTCACATTATTGTGTCATTTTCTTTTTCTGGTGAAATTTTTCTCTCTTTAGGCAAGGATATTTTTTGTTTGGTTTGGTTTTCCTAACCTCTCAGCTTCACGTTTTTCTCACATGTATTGAAATGTGTTGTGAAGCTTCATGATGAGCAGATATTCCTATTGATACAGTTTGGAGTCAGATTTTGAGCTGGTGGCTTTGGATCTTAATCCTTTTCCCTTACTTGGACTGTGGCCTGACCTGCCTTTTGGATTCTGGTGCCGCTGAGTTTTCCTGACACCACAGATAAGTTGTTTACTTTCAGTCACAGACTTGGCTAGTTGGAGATTTTTAAAGGCCCTCTTTAAAGAAAAATATCTATTCCACACCATTCAATTGTTTTCCATTTTTTCTGTTTCTGTCTAGAGCCCAGCAAGCTTGTGACTGCATTCCTTTCTCATTGCTGAGTGTTTAAGTCTCCTTTTCTTTTTTCCTTGTGTTCTTCCTTCCCTTCCTTACTTCTTTTCTGCAAATCCTTTCAATGAACTATTATATCTGTTAGTTATATATAGATATTAGTTCTATGTAATATATATATAATGTATACTATATATTAGTTATATATTATGTACTATAAATATATATTAGTTATATATTATATACTATAAATATATATTAGTTATATATTATATAGTGTATATAATATATAACTAACATAATATATAAATATGTATATTCTATGTAACTAAGATACAGTTATATATTAGTTATATGTTATATATATAACTAATATTAGTTACATGTTATATATATATAACTAATATTAGTTACATGTTATATATATAACGAATATTAGTTACATGTATACTATTATATATATATAATATATATAAAATCAAAGCCATGTGTTTTAATCAGGGTTTGGGGTTTCTGATGTATAAAACACTCACTGCCTTGTCAGAATCTTGCAATATAAACACATAGTTAAGTCAATATACTATTTGGCTATTTTCATTTGTCTAGCTGATTCTAAAACACATTTGGATGTTGTTTCCACTCGCTTTCTACTGTCTTCCACGATCTTGGACCACTAAAGGCCAACACCAGTGTTAATTCTTCAGACTCATGCTTATTTCATCATAGCCAATTATTCTAGCCTCATTGATTAGATCCCTCTTTGGGCCAAATGGACTTACAGTATTGTGGTCTGTGTTCTCCCTTTTACACTTTGCCTTAAGTTGCATGGCATTGTGCATAGTGGGGACTCGACAGAGAGTGGGGACTCATCAGTTAAAAATCGCACAATCTAAAAATGTATATTTTAGTATTCTGAGAATGCTTATTTAGAGCCCTGTCATTATTATTATAAAATTATTGTCTGATGGTTCCTTTGCTTTTGGATATGTTATATTATTAAAACCACCAGGACGAGGGCCTGTGTAGCTTCAGTTTGTTGTGCTACTCTGCCAGCGTGCCATCCCTATGAAAATAACAAGTAACACACTGCCTGTTTTTAAATCATGTTTCTTAACCCTTCAGGAGCATTTTTTTTTCTAACTGATCAAGTTCAGTTAACCCTACAACCCCCATTTAAAATCTTCTCTTATCTCCTAATTCTACATTAACATTGGCCAATCCTTTTCCCATGGGTTCCCCTGTTGATCCATTTTTGAGTCTTGTCTGAAAGTCCTTCTCATTTTCTGTTTTCCATATCATGGCCTGTAGGAATTGGAGCCAGGAGACCACACTTACCTATTGTGTGGTTGAGGGATTCTCTCAGCTAATCCAAATTTGGGTCCCCTTATGTGTAAATTGGGTGAAATGATAAATTTTACTACTGTCTTTAGGAGTTAGGTAGGGATATTGAGGGCTACACTTCAATGTAAGGTCCTCCCGGAACTGCCCAGAGCTCCCCTACTGGCTACCTCCTTCAGAATCATGCACCAGACTCATCTTCACAGCAAACGTTCCGCAATACCTCCTGCCGTTGAGAGACTCTACATCGTGGCCATTGAGTTGCCTGTTGTTCTGTAATACATTTTTTCTTTCTATGTTCTTATTAATTCTATTCAACCATCTTTTCAACCCAGGTCATTTAGTCATGATTATGGTGAGTTGTTTCACCTAGGGTTTACTTAGGTTTGTCTTAGTACGATGTTCTGCTCATTTTGGTTTATGCATCAACTCTGTCGTCTTGAATTTAATTTCATTCTTCCTGCCTTGCATTCTTTAACTGGTATTTCAGCAGGGCTGTATAATGGGTTGGTTATCTGGCTTTTATTTGGTTGAACAAGTATCTGAGGTACAAGCTTCCAAATGTTCTGAATTCGAGCAAGGGCCTCATTTTCACCCCCTGTTAGGCCTCGTGGGCACTCAGGTCCAAGCACTGAGCTCCTGAAGGATGCATTCCACCCTCACACCCCAGTTGGATCCCACCAGGCTGCCGTGGACATGGCTCACCTTACTGCAGTTAAAATTCCCATTTTCATACCCAGAGATATTTCTGTTTTGCTAGTTTGGCAATGCATTTACCAAGAAAACACAAAACTCTATTCACCATTTCTAGGTGTCCATGTAGAAAAGATCCATATAAGTATAGTTTTTTGTTGCTGGGTCCAGAAATCTCCAAGCTGATGCCCTGAAGCTAGATAGGATCTAGGTGAGAGAGGGGAATCATCCTTAGCAGAGAACAATATGCTTGCAAGAACAGATAAGAGGGGAAGATTGGTTTCTTCAGGGACTGGCACTAAATTTAGATGCAGAGAGAAGATGAAGGAAAGATGAAGCTATAGTAATAACCCTTGTGGAGATCTCAATGGCTCTTCATAAATGAAGAGCCTTTTCATGTCCTGAAAAGGACATGAATGAAGCCAGAAACCATCATCCTCAGCAAACTAACACGGGAACAGAAAACTAAACATCACATGTTCTCACTCATAAGTGGGAGCTGAACAATGAGAACACATGGACAAAGGGAGGGGAACATCACACATCGGGGCCTGTTAGGGCATGGGGGACAGGGGGAGACAGAGCATTAGGACAAATGCCTAATGCATGCAGGACTTAAAACCTATGTGATGAGTTGACAGGTACAGCAAACCACCATGGCACATGTATACCTATATGACAAACCTGCGCATTCTGCACACGTATCCCAGAACTCAAACTAAAATAATAATAAAAAAGAATAGTAAGGAATGTGAATTTTATTCTGAAGGAGGTAGGGTCTGTGTTTAAAACTGTAAAACTGGCATCTTAGAAAAATATGCTGTCACGAATGGATTAGAGGGGATATAAGATTTAAGGCGGGGAGATGATCTAGGACCTATTTTGAAAATCTAAGAAAAAACAAAAATAACCCTAGGAATATATATACGGAAAGTCATGATTCCCTTTCAAGTAGGGCAATGAAGGCTTCTCAAATTCAACAACAAGCTGTTCTTCCTGATGGATTGGTAGGAAGGCCTCAGTGGATAAAGAAAGGAGATGTGATGAAGAATAAAGAGAAGTTTGGGATCATTGTGTCTGTACCATAGCCTGTTTTCTGTGCTCTTCCAGTTGGTGGATACCTGCCTCTCAAGACATATATATTGGTTCATAGTAACATGATCTAATTTATTTGTTAAGAAAACATAATTAATTATTGTCTAGAAACATAAATTTAAATCGAGGCTGCCTGTGGGAGTGTGAGCAGGATATGAGGATGAAGAAAAATCTGATATGCTGTTTTCCTTTCTGTGTCTCGCAAATGCAATATTTCCATCCCCTCTCTAACCTTCCTTCTCTTTATTTATCTAAATGTTGTGATTTTCTGAAGATTGAGATTAAAATCCTCTTCCTCATATTTCCTCGACTGCAGGTGTATTTGAACATAATGTCATACAAATGATAACTAGTAAAAAAAAAACTGATGAATTAATGAATTAATTTCCATTTCTCTGACTTAACCAGAGCTCAGTCTACATAAGGGCAGGAATCTTTGTTAGTTCATGATGGATTCCAACATCTAGAGCAGTGCCTGGCACAACATAGGGACTCAAGATACGTGCGTTCAATGAATGGATGAGGTCCTAATGCTTACGCACCATCTTACCATTACAAAATGATTGCTGTGTATACCTGTCAGTCTAAGGATGCATACTTGAAAATGTCTCACAATTAGGGTTATTGGCAAGTGAATTTTGCATAGCACTTTTCTTTTCCATTTCTAGCACCAGGCTGTTTTGTTTCTTTTCAAATTTAACTCAAATATTCCTTGGAAACTCACAGATTATTTCAGAAGAAGAATATTATTTTTTTGCAAGTCAAAAAGAAGAATATTCAGTTTAAATCTTTAAGGTAATTTTTATCAAGCGTGTTGTTTGATAGCAGGAAAACAGATGGAAAGAAAGCATCTTCCTCTCCTCCTTATGCTGCACTGGAAATAAAAAGTTAGAAAGTTGTCATAAGATGAGGTCTATAATTAAAAACAATTTAGGTTGATTTAACAGTTGGTTAAGCAATTCTTTCAGTTCCTTTTTGCATCATCAGAAACTAAGATGGAAGCCTTCTCCCGGAGTCTTAATTATTCTTTTTTATGACAGTCACAGCACGTAAGATCTTCCTTGTGCTTCAGTCTTCTCCGTAATTCAATGTTATGGTTAAAACATTTATTTCTGCCTTGCTAAAGGTTTCCTTTTGAGTCTTCCACCATGAAAACTGCCTCCACCTCTCATTAAGAATGTAGAGCAAAGCAAAGCCAGCAAATCTCCGATGGGCACCTCTGCCCCGACGTGGCATTACTGCATCCTCTCCATCAACTCCATCGCTAAGCCACTAACACTTACAGATTTTTACCATTGCTGTACTCTTCATCAGGTCAACCTGACTATTCTGTTTTCAGTATAAGGCAGTGGACTTTCTTTATGGAATACCTGAAGGCTACAAAAAATGCATACAGATAAAAATCAGAATTAACTATAGTTATATCATCGAAAGAAATACTCAATTGTTTCTGGAGATATAGCTGTTTTCTGGATGGAGTTTCACTCTGTCACCCAGGCTGGAGTGCAATGGCTTTATCTTGGCTCATGGCAACCTCCATCTCTCAGGCTCAAGCGATTCTCCTGCCTCAGCTTCCTGAGTAGCTGGGCTTACAGGCATGTGCCTCCATGCCTGAGTAATTTTTGTATTTTTAGTAGAGACGCGGTTTCACCATGTTGTCCAGGCTGATCTTGAACTCCTAACCTCAAGTAATCTGCCCACCTTGGCTTCCCATAGTGCTGGGATTATAGGCGTGACTCACCGTGCCCGGCCTGGTTATACATGTTTGAAAATATGTTTATCCAGATTTTATACAGAGACTTTATACTATTGTAATCTGCATAAGGCTTTTCCTACTATACAGAAATACGCTTTAAAAGTGTCATTTAGCTCAAAAATAGCAGTATCTTCTAAAGGTGGATGGAGGTTATTTAAGCAGCCCTTTAATGTTGGATATGAATGTTGTATCGTTGAACTGTTTTATCATAAGGAATGATGACTTGATTATCTTTTCCTGTACACGTTTGTTTTTATCTCTGGAAATTTCATCAACATATATTTTCAAAGTTTCTGCATCTTTTAGGAACAGATACTCATTATCAAAATGATTTTTGCTTTTCTTCATTTTTGTAGAAACAAATTATTTTCTCTTATCAGGGTGTTATATTAAGAGTGAGGGATTTATCTCAATAACATAAATCTTAAATGTCCAGTTGATTTTTGTTTAAACTATAAGTTACAGCAAATCACACACACACACACACACACACACACACACACACACACACAGTTTGAGTCTACATGCCCAGAAACACAGTTCTCTATCTCTTTCTCCTCTGTCATTTAGAACTTCTTCTGACTTTCCTGTCACTTCTGGGGCTGACACAATGCAGCTCTGAGTTAAGCGCAAGGCAGGGAGCATGGGAGTGGGCAGTGTGGGGTAATGGGTGCTGACCTTGAGAGATCTTTGCCCAGCATCCCTGAAGATACTCTGTGAAGCATGGTGTAGTCACTGTGCTTACTTCTAAAGTGAGGAGGTATATGTTCTGGATTGAATCATGTCCCCTCAAAATATATGTTGATTTCATAATCCCAAGTTCCTGTGAATTTAAGTGTATTTGGAAACAAGATCTTTGCAGACGTAATCAAGCTGAGATGAGGACATTCCGATGTGCCCTAATCCAACTATGAGTGGGGTCCTTGGAAGAAAAGGAAAGGGACACAGACCTGCATCCTCACAGGTCCACTTCTGAGCGGGATCAGACACAGGGGAAGTGTACCACCGGAAGATGAGGCAGAGATTGAAGTGATGCATCTTCAAGTCAGATGATACAGGACCTGTCGGCAGCCACCAGAAGCTAAGGAAGAGGCGTAGGACAGGTTCTCCCTGAGAGCCTTCAGAGGCAGCAAGGCCCTGCTGACACTTGGATGTTGGAGTTCAGCCTTCAGAAGAGTGAGGTAATACATTCCAGTTCTTCAGAGTTACCTGGTGTGTGGCATTTCATTAAAACAGTTCCGGAAACTAGAATAGCACCCAGGCAGGCTGCTCAGCCAGGACAGCATAGTAGTCCAGGAACCATAAAGAGAAACAAACCTGAAAACGCAAACATTCAGATCTTTCTACCCATCATGGGTCTGTTAATTCCTATGTGGCCCTTATTGAAAGCTGCTCTGATGCTGTGGCCTGTGCGCATCCACCCTGTCTTGGCCCCATGACGTAAATCACCTAGGGAGATCTTTTCCATTTGTCTCTTTTGGGTCAGCATCTTTGAGATGCACACGCAATTCCACGGCATTCTCACAGGTTCACATCCAAGCTGGATCAGCCAGTGGTGGTACACTGAGTCTTTTCTATTAATTTCCATCAAGCACACACCTGCCAATATATTCCAGGTGTTGCCATTGGTTGGTTTTCACTCACAGTGATAAAATGCCCACCTCTCTCCTCATTACAAATAACAGTAATATGCTCTATATAATTTGAGTTAGCAACAGTCTGAAAAGGAATGCTTGCAACGTGAGGATTATTGCGCTCTCTGTGTTTCCTTCCACTTCACCCTGTCTCCAAGCTGCAGTTGTGTTTTTTCCCATTGTCTTCCTCCTGCTCTTTGTCTTACTCACTGCCTCTCTCCTCTTTTGCCCTCTGCTTTATCCTCCTCCTTTTTATGTTCCGAAATATTTGCAAGCAATTTTTGCCAACTATCTGCAAAATATTTGCAAAGTAGTAGCAAAATATTTGCAAACTTTTACCAGCTGCTTTTCAAGGAGAATAAGAACACCTGCATTTAAAGAATGCATATGAGGCTTAAAACTCACAAATGATGTGGATAATGTAATGATTGGTAATATATCATAAATGTGCACTATCTTACTAAGTCATGGTAGATGCCCAGCAGCATGTGAACTTGCATTTCAATTAAAAGTTATTAAGAGTCGTACTTAGAAATTAATAGAAACTACATTTCTATTAATGCTTTACCAGAATACCCACTTCTGTTGATTTAATTAACATTCTTCTTTACAGACTAGGTGAAATACAGAAAAGAGGCTTAAAATAACAATTCAATCTTGAAAGAGTTTAGAAAACAAAAGCACACATATCACCTTACAGGAGTCACAGCACTTGGAAATAGGAATAGAATCTTTGGATCTTTAGTTTACCTAGGGTATAAAAAGTTTTACAGAAATGCAAACATTCAAAGACCAGTTTATATATAAAGTATATAAAATTGATTTCCACAGAACCAATTGGGTTGTTCTTAACAACCCAGTATAAGTCACCTTAGTTTACAGTTTCAAAAAGGAATAGAAATGCATTTAAAAGTGGCTAGATTCACAAATGTTCAAGGAGCAGGAGGCTGAGCACTTTTCTCCTTGTCCAGGATAGGATTGGCTTCAGCTTTCTACCCCGAGACCAGCGATTGCCAGAGCTTGGCATCCACCTTTTTCCCAGGTACAAAACCAATCTTTATCCAGACCCACTGATTAACAGCTAGGTAGATGAGATCTAACTCAGTGACAAGCCCAGTGGTCATGGAGGGGTTAAAATAACAGTGTTCAATTGAGACACCTCTCAGATAATAAAACAAACCATTAGGTTGAGAAAAGAATGTCAGCATGATGTAGAGAGTCCCCTTAGAATCAATGATTCTGTAGATTATGAAAAGTATGAAGGAAATTTCCCAGGTGCAGGCATTTCATTCTGTGTCAATTTGTTGATTGGACACAGTTAAGGGGTCACTTTTCTATGGTGGAGCTGGACCACTGGGCAGAGAATCCCATTTCTGCCTGTTAGCGCCCATCAAACCTATAGCTGTGAACCCTAAAAATATTGGTATGCACCCATGAAGTCTTATGTATCTAGAACATGTCAGGGTCATATTTCTCTCATTTCAATCTGGATGTCTGAGTGAAAAGTTACTGATATTATTATGGTAAACCAGGGGAAAATATCAAGAGTTTTAAATCATTAAAACAAAGACGTTTTAATGATTTTTGGCTGTCCTCTCTTTTAGTGAATGTTCCAAGGCAAATAAGAAAGACTTGATAAGAAGAAGGTAAAGGCATTCTTACTACCTTCTTTTCTTACAAACCAAGTTACCAGATTAATTTATGAGTCTTGCCATGAAGATTATATAGGACAATCTGTGAGAATAGAAATCTATTGTATGCTCTTTACACAATCCCTCATAGCAAAGCCCCAAGCACTAAAAAGTCTAGCACTGCCACTTTGGTGCTCAGGAAACATCATCATCACCTGGCTTTGCTTTGAATGTTAGTCACACTGATTTACACCCATTTTCTCAGCTGTCAGAACCCCCTACCCCAATTACCCTATGTGGAAAGACCATTTTTGAACCTGTTTTTCCCTTTACAACACAGTTAGTTTGAGAATCTGATAGAAGTGTAAGTTAAGAATCTTTGCTTAAGTTCTTATTTCTGTTACCACAAACAGATTTGCCACTTGGGTTCACTCTTTTTTGACCATAATCCCCTCTGACTCATTATTTAAGACTGAAGAGTGGATAAAGCCTTTCTTCATTTTCTTAAGTGCTCTGAGGACTTAAGCACTCATCAGGGCCCCAGCTTTTCAAATGTGCTGAGTAGCCACTGCTGAAGAGAGAATTGCACAGGAGTTGAAATGTTTCGCGCAGCCAGCGGCCTGTTATGCGGAGATCACAAATGCACCGCTCTCCCACCTTGCAATCTGTGGATGTAAACTCTCCCCACCGCAGACTTCCCTGAGGCTCATGTAGGCCCACGTTCACTTTATTTTAGGCATAGGTGGGTTCAGGAACCCACCCTCCGATCTTCCATCTTTCTGTCCCGGTTGCTTACAGACTTCCCCATGGCAAGCAGGGATGAGGCCTCACGATAGTGCTCCAGATTCTGAGTTGGCCTGGAAAGATCAAGGCTGATCATGGACCTTCTGGAAGGTTCTTACTGTGGACGACCTGGCTTAAAAATGTCAAAGGGGCTCAAAAAAAATTCAGTCCCTCTCTCAGACCTGATTAAGATCATGGCACTCACCCATGTCCAAGAACCTTTTATCATCTCTCTCTCTTAGAAAGAGAGCCTCTCTGCTGTGTTTCTACTGCAATGTCTCCTTTCACAAAAGCAGCCAGTTTGTGCATTCATGTCTAGAGTGAGGAAGTCTTCTTGTAATCAACTGAACTGATCCCACAGATTTGGCAGAGGGGAATTCTTGCAGGCAACTGAGCTCTCACTCACAGCTTTGAGTTTAAGATTGCAGCTTACACTGTCAAAACGCATGCTGATTTGATCCTCTTTCTTATAGGGCTGGATCCATAGAAAAGCTAGCTCTGTTGTGGTGATAAAGGCCTATTCAATGTGGGGTCTGACCCACGGAGACTGCCAGCCGGGGCTGAAGTGGAGCTCCTGCACCCCCTACAGTCCAGATCGTGGAAATTCATCACAAAGGCTAACTTTTTTTTTTTTTTAATGACTCACAACTGTAACAATGAGTGATTTATGTATCATGAAGTGTTAGAGAGTTTAAGAGAGCTTTATTTATGAGGGCCCAACAGTCTCTGATATATGAAGAAGGAAAAGCATTTCTCTCTCTCCAGTGCTCAAGCCACTGCGGATTGATCGCTGGGCTCGGGCATGCAGGACGTGCTTCTTGGTGGCTGGTCCCCTCCCAGGAGGAGAGCTCTCCGCCATGCAGGGAATTCTGTGCAACATCATCACCTGTGTTTCAGCACCAGACTTGGTTGTCACTTTCTCAACAGTTTGGAGGAAAAACACCGTTGAGAAGTTTCTGGCAGGCAGGCAGAGGTGGGGTTCGAGCCTCTCTTTTATCCAAGAGCTGACCTTTGCTGTGTGTCATCAAGGTTTGAAACCAGCCTCTCACTGACAAGAATGAGGGGTGAATGTGAAAAGGTTGCGTGTGTATATATTTTTTACATATAGATTCCAGCTTCTAGGCCCAAATCTAAAGCTTCCGTTGTCAGCTCTGCCTGTCAGTTCTGAGCAAGGCAAGTGGGGCTGGGTGCTGAGTGAGAGGAGGGGGCCTCCTGGCTGGGGCTGGACATTATTCTGTCTCTCTGGGGCTCATGGGAGCAGAGAGCAGCCTTTTCAAGCCAGGCCCAAAGAGACACATGGAAACATCACATGGAAATGCCAGGAAAACCTGACTTGTCCTGGCCAGTTAGCTGTATCTCCTCTTGGACACTAAAAGGAAGTAGGTTTCTGAGGAGTCCAGTCGCTCCCCACAGGAATAAACCAGCCATGGTTGCTGTGCTACATCAGTTGGCTAGTGATCCCCGTGGCCTGCTTTAGGGCTGCTGTGCTGACGGGCACCCACTGTCAAATCCAGTCAGCGGTGTGTGTGGAGCCTGCTCTGTGGCCAACGCCCTATTGAGTCTTCGCCCTGACCATGGAGGACAGACGGTGCCATCCCTGGAGATGCTTTCAAGTGGGATATAGCCATGAGCTGACCACGTGTTCATGGCTTTGGGAGGCACCTACGCCTCGTCACATGGGCACTGACTGCTATGAAGAAAACTCCCAACTGAGAGACTGAAGCGTATCCTGCAGCCACGCAGCCTCCGCTCTCTCATGCGCCCACTTGGCCGAGGCCATCCTGAGAACTCCATATCTCTTTAAGGTATCCTTAAGGCCACTTCACAACCACTTCCAATGTGTGGAAAGAAGTGCCCAGTGGAGTTTCTCTGTGCTTTCTGTCATGGTTGTATTTTGATTGCATTTCAAATATGCAGTTCAAATAGCTTCTTAGCATAACTCCTGAATCTGGAGAGTGTTAAGTACTTACAATACCACCAACAGCTCAAGGAGCACAAGGTTTCTTAAATAATTACAAGGAATTACTACATCTTTTTTATGTTTTTTAAAAATGAAATAGGATTGACTCACCATGGAAAAAATAAACCCGGGGAATTATATGAAGCAAAAGATCAGTGTTGTCCTTTGAATCTCTCCATCCTGCTTCTCAGAGGAAACCAACGGTAACGCTTTGCTTCTATTGTTTGAACTGCAACTTTTGACGAAGCTTCCGGAAGCCCCATCAGGACTCAGCTTAGGATACGTCAGCAGTGAGGGGATGGTTTTCTATCCAAGTGACAAAAAGCCTCAAGGAAAAGCAATGACAGATCCCCTGAGCAATGTATTTCTGAGATCTCCCACACAACCGCATCCCAGTGAGCATATGTTTTTATATCTACAATTAGAAAAGAGAAGTCAAGTACGTGGCCATCATTTACTTTATGACCCACATATCTTTCAGCAAAAGTCTGAGTTTTCTTAACAGAATTTTCATGACAAAGAAAAACTGGAAAATATTCACATACAGAAGCACTGACTAATTTGTATAAGAATGCATGAAATTAAAGGTCTGTATAAGAACATCTTGTAAAATTCAATAGAACACAATGTATAAAACACAATGTAAAGCAAAAATACATTTTCTGAAAATAAATTATGCCCCCAAAGAATGAATGGATTCAAAATGCAAAGAGCAGCTAAATAAAGTGTTTTATGGAAGCTGCAGGAGGGTTTTAAGAATGCTTCTCAGTAGGCAGGGAATCCTATTTTGCAGAGCTATAAAATTTGCTTTCTTTTTTAACCTTAGAGAAGTTATAAAAAAAAATTCTTCCAGATTCTTGAACCCGCTGAGAGTCTGCAAAAAACTCAAACAAACATTAAATTGTCCTTGCTGTACATCCATTTTTTAAGAGTTTATGATAAAACTTACTCAAGAGACAAATAATGCCTACGCTATGATTTATGTAGGTAAATAAATAACTGAAAATGCAAACAACAAGATGTGCTAGAAGGAGAATTGAGGTAGTTCTGACTCCTGCAGCTATTGCAGAAAATAACGCTTGGTGTACCTTACACATTAAAAACATTCTACATTATTTTAGGAAAGAAAAACAGCCCATCGGAGCCTTCTTTATTTAAACATTGACAACAGAAAGAGAACATCTGAGTAAGGCGATGAAGGCATCACAGGAAATATGGTAACAGAATTTGAAATGGAGACCAAGAGAGCCAGGAGCCACAGAAAGGCAGAATCAGGCACAGGATTCTGGTGAAGGGAATCTTCATTTATTTTTTAGCATTTCTCCTAAAAATGTCTCAAAATCCTTTATATAGGTTAGAAGATACATAATTGCTGTCATACATGGAGAGTTAAAAAGCAAGAACATATTGATCTCTTTATTTTATAGATAGAACATTGAAGATAAATGCAAAACTTTTGTTCATCAAATAATTTTATTAAGAGAGGAAAAAAGCAAGCCACAGAGTGGAAGATATGTTTTAAATGCATATATTTGATATAGGTTTCATATATAACTATAAGAAGTTATAAGAAGAAGAAGGCAGAATACCTAATTCAAAATGGATGAGAGACTTAACTAGTCATGGCACACAAGAAGTCTTCTAAATGGCTCTTAAACTTATGAAATATCACATCTCAATTAGTCATTAGGAAAAGTACAAATTAAGATTATAATTGCATCCTATTTCATAATGAGTACAATGTGTAATTTTTTTAAAAAAATTAATAAACAGGTGTCTGTGAACATGGGGCATGGCTATAACTCCACTCAAATTATCAGATATTGATAACAAGAGTGAAAATTGGCACAACCATTTTGAAGTTATACAATAGTATCTACGAATGAGGCATGTATGCAGACCCTGTGATCCAGCAATCCCTTTTGTACGTATATATCTGAAAAAAAAAAAAAAAAGAGTGCCTGTGTGTTCCGTTGAAGAGATACGTGTAACAGTGTTCATAGCCACAGCATTATTCATGTTAGCCCCAAACTGGAAGCAACCCAAATGTGCATCAACAGTAGAACAGACACATATATTGTGGTAGTGATTTCATCCCATGGGATACTACACAGCACTGAAAATGAATCCACATCTGCCACTTGAAATAACATGCGATGAGTCTCGCAAAGCAAGGAGAAGAATCCAGACACTGAAACATTCATTGATTCCAACAGAGACACCTAATTTGTGTGATTGGAAATCAGAAGAATGACAGAGGGGAAGAGTACAGGAATAATTCTAGATGAAGGAGGATTCTGGAATGTCGGTCGTCACATTCAATATCGATATCTCAAGCTGAAAGGAAACTGCATGGGCCTGCAAACTTGGTGAAAACACGTTAAGCTGAAATTTTTTTTTTTTTTTATCTTTCTTTTTTTTTTATTTTTTTTATTTTTATTTTTTATTTTTGAAAGAAAGGAAAAGAGAGGAAAGAAAGTGAGAGTGAAAGAAAGAAAAAAAAAGAATGTAGAGAGAAAGAAAGAGGAAGAAAAAGAGGGAGAGAGAACAGGATTCTTGTTCTACTGCCCAGGCTAGAATGCAGTCTGAAAATGGGTATTAAAAACCTCTTTTATGCCAATAATTGTGTTTAACAATGGAGACAGGAAGGAATAAGAGATGAAAATAACAAACAAGCAGCCAACCAATATTTTATTTAAACCTGTGAGATGCTATGCAATTGCTGAGGAGTGATTTATTTCCAAT